>VDFB02168333.1:0-42011 GCA_007258455.2 Sequoia sempervirens
TTTTTTCTCTAATTTCAATCTACAAAACGAAAACCAAAAATAGGAATAGTAGAGATAGGGAAAAATTGGGGCAAAGTAGAAGAAGAATAATAGTGGAAAGAGAAGGAGAACAAGAGTGAGCCAAATCGGATAGTGTTTTACCAAGTTTTTATTCATTATTCAATGTATTTAATTTTAGAATGTGTGAATAAATGATTGTTTTGTGTGAAACACTGAATTCCTTCATTCATGCCTAATTGAAATATTTATCTGCAAAGGATATTGAGATGAATAAATATAATTGATTTAGAAAACTATGCATGATGAATATATAAATTATTATAAATTTAAATTTAGTAAATCAGCCAACTTGGAAGTTGTTTATTTAAAACGATGTATTAGAATTTTGTATACAAATAGAAAGATACATAGATTCATATATTTCCTATTATCCATTGGTATATTAGTACATTGATTAAATTGAGTTAATTGTTGGATGTAAGAACCAAATATAATTATCTTCTTATGGACTATTTTCTTATGCAAACCAACTAGCAAACTTGGAATAAAAAGGTGTTTCTAAAAGAGCTTAATGATTAATGAGTGCTTGTAATTTTAGCAAACTTATGAGATACTATGTTATATTTATAGTTTCTATGGAATTACTTCTAGGACAGGATGTCGAATGTAAGCTCCCAAAGACAGTAATTTACCTTTTCTAAATTACCATTTTATTATTATTGCTTGGCCAAGCTACTTTACCAG
Organism: Sequoia sempervirens; assembly: GCA_007258455.2. NCBI lineage: Eukaryota > Viridiplantae > Streptophyta > Pinopsida > Cupressales > Cupressaceae > Sequoia > Sequoia sempervirens. Next base: position 745 of record VDFB02168333.1, read on the forward strand.
TGAAATAGATGGTTATGAAAAGCCTAGAATTTATATTTTATATTCCTTTGCCACATCTTGTATGCGAGTATTATGTTATTCTAGTTTAGGAATTACATATACGCATCAATCATTCATCGAGAGATTCCCTCCTATTTATACCATTCTAGATTGCTAGGCTCCTCATGTAGGTTCAGTGTTTTCTTCATGTTAGGAAGAAACCTATGAAGTTCAATACTTCATGGTTGGGTAGAAAAGGTTCCTTAACCTCACTGTTGGCCTTGGCTTGAGGAAGATCAGTAGAATCATGGTAGTTGAGGATAGATATTTTTTTATTATATGTATATACTTCTTTGTATTATACTTGTATGGCTTGCATAGCCAATCTGTAAATGCAAACTTATCTTCACAAATGTATATAATGTGTTGATATAAAATTTATACTTGTAACATTGAAACAAATGTAATGTAACACCCTATTGGTGTATGTGATTGTATTTCATTATTGTAACTTTCCTTAAATAATTTATGAGTATTTTATTTTATATATATATATATATATATATATATATATATATATATATATATATATATATATATATATATATATATATATAAATATTTCACTTTTCGTATTTGGATTATGCATTGCTTTATATGGGATACTATTTTTAGTATGTGAGTTTTGCAAGCTTTACATTTGGTATTAGATCCCTAGGTTCAACACTTGGGCCTCAACTATTCTATGCTAGAGGTTGCAATGCAAACCTATTTGAAGATCTAAATTCCTAGGTGCATCGAGTTATTTGGCACCCTATTTTGGGTCGAAGTTTCCTTTGATGGTTGGAATCTCGATGATTCTTGGATCGTTAAGATGGGAACCAAGAAGAGAAATAGATAGTGTATTACTGTATTAGTTGAGAGTACTCCTCACTTTAGTTGCATCTTCTTAAGAATCCTGAGTAAGAATGATTTCATGTTTGAAACAAGGATTAGAGACTTTTTCTTTAAAAAAAAAGAGAATGTTGAGATATTTTGATGTATATACCCAAGCCAAGATGGCTAAGACACATGGTGACAACCCATGAAGTGATGATGTAGGAATAGGGAAATATTTTGAGCAAAGAGATCTCTCTGAGGACATAAAGGGTGAATGAGTTTATTACAAAAGGGATAAGTTATAAGATTGCTAGAGGAAAAAAATATATATATTATGACAAGTAGAAAAGAGCAATCACCTACAACTTGTAATGTTTTAAACTTTAGATGATCCTTTAAGGAAGAAGAGACTCCAAGATGGAGGTTTTAAGGGAAAGGATGTCTACAATGATAATGGTATTGGACTTTGAGTAAGCCGATTTTCAAGCAATTCCTTTTCTTTTCTTAATCAGGATGTGAGTATGAATCCATGTGATCTTGGTGAATGCAAGTTAAGCTACCTTAAGGGTCTTTGATATGGACCTTGGATAGAAGTTTCTTGGATAAGTTACCATGATTATCATTATTAACAAGGTAGGAGCAATTGATAGTGTGGAACCTTGTGAGTCCTGTGTGCTTGATCAATTGATATTTATAATTATAAATTGTGTGAGTAACGCATTGTGTGATTCATGAACTTTTCATATATTGTGCGAGTAATGCACATATAATTGTTTTATGTATATTGTGTGAGTAATGCACTTATGATTTTTTTATATTTGGTGTGGGTAATGCACTCAAGATTGTTTCCATATGGTTCTACAGATTGTATAATTACCTTGTGTGAGTAATGCACTTGAATAACTATTAATTTCACATCTCGTGTATGTGCCCAGTATCATGTGTAAGTAAATTATTATCTTCATGTGAGTGATGCACATTAAGACAATACTCATACTTTTTGTGAATGATAACTTCATGTAATCATTGTGTGAGTGTTGCATTAATGCATTATCCATATGAGTGGTGTATCCCTGTAAGTGGGAATTGGTAAGCGCTCTTTGTTGTGAGAGAGGTGTTTAGATATATTAGGTTGTGGATGTTCCCTAGTGTATGGCTATGTGTGTCATTGCATGGTGATTGTGATTTCCCTTAGTGGGATACAATTTTGTTGTTTGGCATCTTCAGTGATGTTGGTTTGGTTAAGTAAAAGAATCTCATGTTTTGTGTGACTAGAGTATTAGACGACTCATTGTTTGCCATGATTGAATGTGTCCTCTTACTTACCTTAGATTTCATAATCCAGTTATAGTTTAGTATTGTACTCCCTCTCTTGTGACTAGATTTAGTCACATAGTTCATGTGTTATGTAACTTGAGAAATTTGATATTTTATTTTATCAAACTTTGACTAATTTACTAAATGTTGTCAAGGCTAGCAATAAATTTTCATTTGTGTTATGAGTAAGTACAGCCATTGAATTTTTTATACTTATTTATCTTGTGACCTTTATGGTCATGTGTGAATTATTGTTGAAATTTCACACATTTCACACCTTATTGTTGAAATCGACTCTTTCTTTCCCTTGGTTTTGATTTACTTTTTTTAATGGTGGCTATGCTTGAATGTTTTAAACTGCTAGTCAAGTTGCATATTATGTTCTCTACCGCATCCATGATGGGCCTCCGATGGATTGTATGAGGGAGTAGAATATGGAGAATGTACTAGATCTTGGTGTGTATGTTGGTAGAATTATGATAGATTGAAATTCCTTGATTCATTGTTAGATGCAAGTGATTATTGCATGAAATGTCAAGAAAGTTTTGAAATAGCTCGAGTTGCTATGGATCAATTGCTGATGTCAAAATGTCTAGATAGTAAAAAGGGATGTGAAATGGAATTTGAATATATTCTTAAATATTGATTTGTAATTATATCTATGTCCATGAGATATGAGAGAACTTGTTTTGTATATGATGAAATAGCAGGTAATGGTAGAAAGAATGTTAGTTGAGAAAGAAAAGTAGTTGTGTAGTGGACTTCAGTTAAATATGGATCAATAGAGAAATAAGGATAACAAATTCTAAATGATAAACATAAGAAAAGTAATAAGTGGTAGAAGATAAGATAACAAGATACAAAGTAATTTGTGAAATTGTAATTGGAAAAGAATTAGAACAGTTGTGATGAAGAATGAAAAATGTTGATGTGTGGTAAGTTAGGATTGTTACAAGGTAGTTGAATTGAATTTTGAAGTTATAATTAGAATGATAGTCAAGAAAGTATGAGGAAGTGGATGTGGTAGGAAACACAAATGGAAAAATTAGAGATACATTGCAGGTTGTAAAAGGTAGAGTAAAAAAACACATTGGAAACATGTTTTGCTAGATTAGAAGTAGATATTTTAGAATGGATAAGGACATAGGAAGGAAAATTCCTCATAACCTTGTAAAGAATAAGATGTGGAGTGTTGTAGTAACAAAAAGTTAGAATGGAAGAATAGAAGACTAAAATGTCCCTTGAGATAAGAAGATTTGTTTGCAAATGAGAGGAAAAGATAATATTGGAAGAGTTGATTGAAGTTTGACAGATAGAGTGCATTGCTAAAAAAAGGATAAGAAAAGTGTTGTAGAACTACAAATGGATAAGGAAGTTACTAGAAGGTGTTTTAAACTAGAATAAACCAATAGTTGGTAATGGAAGTAAAACTAGAAGATAGAGAAGGATGAATATAGATTGTTTAAGGAATATATAATAAAGTAAGATGGAAAAGATGAATTAAATGAATTATAATTCAAAATAAGATGAAGATATGATTCAAATTTGAATTGAGGCACTAAAACATAAAGAAGATATAGTTTAATAAATGAAGATACAAATGTAGATAATGATATAAATGAGAGAAGTACAAAGATGGTTCAAGCTAAGATGCATGGAAAATTAAAATTAGAATTATCAAAGGAATGGATAGTGAGTTTCCTATTCTTAGAAGAGTCAGTATGCACAATGGTTGGTTTGGACCTAATTGGTGCACCTTCAAAGTTTGTTTTGTTATTTTGTAACCTCAACCTAGTGATGTAAGGTAATATTTTTATTTAATTTCTGAAAATATGTAGTGTTTTGTCAAAAATTAAAATGCTCATTTCATGCTTTGAGTAGCATTGATGGATTATGATTTATGCATTGAAGGTGTGATTATTACCTTATGCTTGATATTATGATATCATTCTTTTATGTTTTGGAAAGTGTGTCATGTGTATTAGAATGTAATTAGACGATAGTTGTACCATGTGTGGATTATATACATTGTATTGGCAGTTGTGCCATGTATGTCGTGTTCTTTGATTTGGCATGCTTTTTTGGGAAGAGGATCCATGGGTGGTGCTAGTGGATCCCACCAGGATTTTGGAGAGGTGCAATGTTCCATTGTAGAACCATAATGTTGTACAGTATAGGGTCCAGTGGGATCAGTATTTGGTGGAAAGTGCCACTTGGGAAATGCAGAGGATATTGATAGATCACTTTTGTATTTGATATTTTAGCATACTTTTATTTTTGCATATTATGACTTATCATATATACTGGATGTTTAAGACTATGTTATGTAGATGTTTTGTAATAAGACATTGACACAATGTCTCTTCCAAGTGGGGAAGGATGCCATGCCTCAGAATTTGATGTTGCTTGCATTTAATTTATGTGGAACTGATATATGAACAATTGTGTGTGGTAGAATAAATATTATGTTATTTGAAAGATGAAATTAGTGGTTGATTATTCTATTTTAGAAAAGAAAAAATGCAATGAATATTATTTTATTTCCAACTAATGCAATATAGAAAATGTAATTTTGGAATGATAAATTATATTGCTTCAATTTATTTTTGAACACTAATCTATTAATGGGTGACTGAGTTTTCATAAGTTGTAGGGTTGTTAAAGACCAAGGGTGTGGTTAAGGTAGAGGAGGCTAGCTACCTGGTAGGGTTAAGATGGAATGGTCTCTCTCACACACACAACACTTAGTAAACATATAGTTGTATTTAGAATTTTATTTAGTTAATTATTTGATATTGTTTCTTACTTTATATTTTTTTATTTAATTAATTGGTGGTAGAAATTAAATGCACTTAGAAAATAAAAGAATTAGTTTTATTTTATTTTAGTTAATGATTTCATTTGAAGATTAAATGATATTTATTTATTATTATGTGGATAATTGTGATGCATGACAAATAAATCATGTAAATTTCTATTAAGAATTAGTTTTTTTGGATAAAATTGAAATAAATCATTGAAAAGAAAGAAAGATTTTTGAAAAAAAATCAATGAGATACAAAACATTAGAAAATTAGAAAAATAGAAGAAAAGAAGTTAAATTTAGAAAATAAAACGCAAAAACAAAGTAGAACAAAGATAGAAAAAGAGAAAGGAAATAATAAAAGATAATAATCTCTCATTCTTTCAACATGGGAAGATTCATTCTGAAACTAGATTCATTTTTCTCAAATTCAATCTACAAAATGAAAAAAAAAAATAGGAACAATATAGATAGGGAAAAATTGGGGAAAAGTAGAAGAAGAAAAATAGTGGAAAGAGAAGGAGAACAAGAGTGAGCCAAATCGGATAGTATTTTACTAGGTTTTTATTCATTAAATCCAATCTACTTAATATCAAAATGCATGAATAAATGTTTGTTATGTGTGAAATAATGAATTACTTTATTGATGCCTAATTGATTATATTAATTGTAAAAATGCATTTGGTGTAAATCATCTATTTTTTTGTATGAAGAATTTAGAATCATGGATGCATAATTTTTTTCATTTCTTTTATAATAAATATATATACTCATATATATATGTGTGTGTGTGTGTGTGCGTGTGTTATTTTATATTATATGAGTATAGCAATGAAGAAATAAATTAATATTAACAATGCTATACTTTACAGCATAGTCTAAATCAATTTAGAAGACAATGGAATCGTTGTGAAATGAGTTAAAGTTTGTTTTTAAAGAAAATATCACCAACAATGGGTCGGCTATGGATATGGAAGGAAACAACCTTTCCATAGGTCATGGCATGTGGAAAGGGCACTTCCCATCCACAAGAAGTGCACCATATGGTGGCTGTTGCCCCTCCTAATCCTCTCTTGCAGTGTGATTCCCTTATGTGGAAAAGTTCAAACCCTTGAAGTTGCTTTTAAATTTCCATAAACTCAATTTGAATGTATTCACTGTCACAATTTTAAGCTGGCAAAATATGTTGGACTGCAAATTTCTCTTCATTTCATTCAAGTTTGAATATATATATATATATATACTTATGTAAATTCACTAGTGTTTATATATTGTTGTTATGGTCTCCAATTTGTTTGGTTCTCAATTACTGTTGTAAATCAAAATTCTTGTTTATGTGATTTATCTATATGTATATCTATATGTATATACATATGCATATATACATATACATATATATATATATACATATGCCTATATACATAACATATACATATACATATACATATACATACATATATATATATATATACATAATATGAATATCTATGTATATATATGTGCATATGTGTGTGTGTGTGTGTGCATGTATAAATATATGTGAATAAAAGATTTATTTGAAAAGGATATTGAGATGAATAAATATAACTATATACACCTAAAATTGGTCAAGACAATTAATTAATTAAATACTAGTTATTTAATTAATGACCCCTTTTATTTCATCTACTTATAAATAAATTCACAATTTATTTATATAGTTCACACTTCTCTAAATTCTTCATCTTAAACCACATTCTTCTAAATTTAATTTAAAAAACAAATGTCACTAGTTTGTTTAATTAAATATCTTCTCACTAAGTTTGAATAATTAAAAATTCAAATTTAGTCACATGTCTACAACACTTTTTGGCCACATCATCAAATGTCACATGTATTTAAATATGACTAATATTTAAATCACATTATTTTCAACCAATTTCATAACAAACTTTTGACACATGGATTTCTCACACATTTGATTCTCTCATACATGTGGCATGTTTCCTTTGGTCAAGGGAACATCCTCCATGATTCTTCCATCTCCACCATTCATCTCTCATGTAGAAATCTCGATCGTTGGTTGCTACCACATCACAAGATGCTTTGGAAATCCTATAAATACAACCTCTTGGTACAATATTTATTATCCATCTTTTAGAAAAATTATTATGCAAGAATAGCATTGAAGCAATGGGAGCATTTAGAGTTTAAGCATTTAGCATTGTTTAATACTTAGCAAGTTGCATTGTAGTATCGTATTAGATTAGAATCATGTCTTAGTTTATAGTTACATTTTGATTATCATCTTAGCTTGTATACAACATTTGCATCATATAATCTAGCATCATTATCCATTTATCAATATCGCCATTATCATTTGCATCATGCAATATCATGTCAGAACTTAGATTTCTTGCATTATACAAAATCTTGTTTCTCAAGTTGTCATTCTAACAATCATAGTGCATACACAAAATTTGAGAGCCAAAATGATTTAATGAATCCTTGAGAATAGAGAACAATGGAATGGTTTAGAGATTTTTTTTGCTATGAATATATTAGTTTTATGATTCAAATATCTAATGTAATACATCTCATTGATGTTTGTGTGTTTTATTATTGATTTATTAACTCCCAAAAATTCACACACACATAAATTGGCACCCACCATGGGGATCAACCCCATTTTTAATAATTTTCTGTACAAAAATTTGTAAACAAGTTGGACATGACCTATTAGCATGATCGTGACTTCTTTCAGTGCATCCGAAAAATCTTTCAGTGAAAACAATTTCTATTATAGCATATATGACAAATATTTCAGTGCATTCAATTTTTGTTACGACACATACGATATTTCTTTCGATGCATAGAGAAATTTTTTTAGTGTATTCAAGGAGTCTTTATGTGCTTTCATTCAATACTTTAGTGCATTCATTAGTTTCTATGGTGCATAGAGTGGTTCTTTTAGTGCATTCATGAGTTATTATAGCGCATTGCATAGTTCTTTTAGCACATTGGAATAATCTTTCAGTGCATTGGATGAATGTTTTAGCACATCTATTTAAATTTGTAAAATCTTAAAAATTCTGAGAACTAATTAATGTTTTTTGCTTGTAGGAGGATGATCTATGATGGTCAAAGAAAAATTTATGCAACTATTGATGGCTTATGTAGGGGCTGGAGTTATTTAATGCTATCTTTTGATTAAGATAGGCACATAGCTTAATTAGAAGGTTAAATAACCCCTTTTCTTTCATGCTTGAACTGATAGGCCTATGCTCTCCCCTTAACTAGGTGACCAAAATGCAAAAATCACTATTTTATGCTTTATTAACACCTTTAGAAGGCCTTTCATAGTGGGAAAATTTATTCACCCTATGGGAACAACCTAAGTGGGAACAACCAAAGCCAGGTTTTCCAACCCACTATATAATCAAAAGCGAATTCAAAGAAAGTCTGCAGTTCGATGGTAGTGTGCAAGATAACCAACCCCAAAGCCTTTGTTCTAAAGGTTGGGAGGTCTCATGAGGGATTTTATCTATTTCTTCACAAAATGGAAACCCTTACTACAAACCCTAGTGTAGAAGCCAACCGAGTCAGTTTTTGAACACTTTCTATATCATAGTGCAAGGGGAGAGAATAATTTTCCCCCAAAACACTCACCATATAACTAGTAGAGACCTTGGCCAAAAGTGGAGGATTGGACTTTGGTTAAGACTCGGGAAAGGAAAAAACATGGGTGCCCTCTAGGGGGTGACACAACTGTGTGAGCTGACATAGTTTTAAGATGTGGGCTATGGTATTTTGAGTGACCCTTGAGAATAGAAAAGTGCTATTGTCTTCTCTTGTGTTATACCCATGGAAATCAAAAGAATTAGACCATATTCTTGAATACACACTTAATGTTTAGTTACAAGGCTTGACACAACTATTTGACAACTTGATGCTATGTTTGGAGTCATAATTCAAAAAACATCCATTTGAACACTTGATTCTCACAGCTTGCAAACTAGAAACCAAGAAAAACTCACTATCTATCCGATCATACCTTGGAAACATTCAGATTCATGGATTAAAAACTAGACAGACTATCAAAAACATTGAAAAATTCCATATTAGTGCATTTATCCTCTATTCTAGTGCATTCATCCCTTTTTCCAACACATTCCTATAGTCTTACAGTGCATCCATTCACTATTTTAGCATATCTGTGCAGTCTTATAGTGCATCCATTCACTGTTTTAGTGCATTTGTGTAGTCTTATAGTGCATCCATCCACTATTTTAGCACGTATGAGTAGTCTTATAGTGCATCAATTCACTATTTTAGTGCATTCAAGAAATCTTATAATACAAACAAGCAATTTTTGGTGCATTCATTCATTGTTTTAGCACATGTGTGCAGTCTTTTAGCACATGTAGAAACTATTTTAGCATGTCCATTAAATGCAAAACTTGAGAGTTAAATGTATCCCCTATTTCACAGTTTGACCTAGAATTCATAATCTTTTTCAAAATAGACTCATTCCTCAGATACCATAGAGTGTAAATTTGTTAAAACTGACCTCTACAAGTGGAATTATTTAAACTAAACCAAGATCTAACATCTCAAAGTTCCTAAATCATCCAACTTATCATATCCTTGATTGTTAAGCTAAGTTTCATCATCAGGATTTGTCATCTTTTCATCACAAAACCAATTTGTATAATCAAATTAAACTTAGTCTCATCAATATAATTTTTCAATCTATTTGACTTAGTTTTCATCCTTGGAGCTCTTCCAAACAAAGATCAAAGTTTAAGTCAAATTTTAACACTTGTATACCCATTCAAACAAAATTACAAAAGTAGAAACTCAAGGAAAAATAACTTGAAACTCAGAGCATCAAAACACAAAATATCAAAATGCAAAACATTGAAACTCAAAACACCATGGTTGAACATGAAGAGGATCCTTTCCATGAAACCCACAACACTGGAAGTAAAGAAATAACTAAGGAATACATCCAACATGATGAAAAAGATCCAAATTTCCACAAGTGTTTAGAAAATATTTTTGAAATAAATGGGGAAAAAATACCTCCTAATGTTGGCTAATCAAGGTGTTAAACTTCCACATGATTTTGATGTTAACAAATTGAAAGCAACTCCTAAAAATCTTGAAAATGATTCACAAGATACACAACAAGTGGTTTCCTTAACTCATCAAATGAAAAACCTCCAACAACAAATTCTTGACATGCAAAGGGGAACCTCAAATCGATACTTGATACAAGACATTTTTCCATATCCATTTGATCAAAGTATTCACATGATTCTTTTTCCCAAATTAAAACCTTTGAAGAATTGGTTAACAATTTCATCACCCAATACTCTTATAAAATTCAACATGATATAACAATGAAGGAGCTCTACAACAAGTTGAGACAAAAAAATGGTGAATCATTCCTCATCTTTTTGCAAAAATGGAGAATATTGTTTGCAAGATATTATCATCCCATACCTGAAAAGGAAAAGATGGAAATATGTATTGATAACCTAAATGACAAGATGAGCTATATATTGGAATTATAATGCCCACCTACCTTTAAAAATTTGATTGAGAATAGAATTGAAATTGAAGAAGCTTTAGTCAAAAGATGAGTCCTAAAAATTTACAATGAAAACAAATCATCAAGCTCCTCTATAACTATAATAGCAATGATAAACCAAATTTTTGGCAATGAAACAAGAATACAGGAAACAATGATGGTGTAGTGAAAACAAAAAATGCAAAACTGGTATTCAACTTGGCAACAGTTGCCACCAAGACTAATTAGAACAACAATCTGCCCAACAACCAAAACAACAACCAAAATATCAACCAAAACAATAATCAAGGTAATGTTGAATCTAGAACACCATCATATCAAACATCATCAAATCGAAGAAGGTTCACACCTTTGGGGCAATCATAAAAATGAACATTAAAAGAGTTGCTTGTAGCCAAGGTTATAACATTACTAGAGGCAAGAAATTGGGAACCCTAAGCAAAGCCTTCATGGTGGAATGATGCACATTATTGTGAATTTCACAAAAAAAAAGTACATAAAACCAATGACTGCATGCAATTGAAGCACTTGATAGAAGACTTGATTGACAACAAGATGATATTTATGGAAGGACCCCAAACAAACAATGATCATGGAGCATTGAAGAACACTTTACCAAACTACGAAAAGGGGGAATCTTCTTCATCAAATACCAAAGGAAAAAACATGAATTATGTTTATGATTCTACCATTCATTGTGTTGAGGTAGTTGAGAATACAAGCAAGGACATCCAAAGAAACATTGGTACAACTAAAAATCATCACCATGATATCTACACGACCTCACATCAAATCAATGACCTTGTTCCAATAAATCTGATCACCAGCATTGTTGCAAATGACAATCAAATTAATGTCATCAAAATTGGAGAAGAACAAGAAAATTCACCAATCAATGCAATCACAAGAGGACAAGCCAAGGTAACATTGAAAGGAGCCACCCCTGTAACTCAATATAACATAGTTGATCAATTGCAAAAAATTCCCACCCAAATATCCATATTAGAACTTCTCAAGATTTCACTAGCACAGAAAGAGATCCTAGAACAAGCTCTAGTTGCCACCAAATACCGAATAATATAGAGGTTTTCCAATTTCAAGCTATGGTGGGACACTTGACTGCACCTCATTACCTATGTTTTTCCAAACATGATGGTGTATCAATCACCCATCCACATAATGCTTCCCTCCACATCAAGGTTTTGATTCATAAACATCGTGTCAAGCGTGTTCTAATAGATGGAGGAGTTGGCCTAAATATCTGTACTTTGAAACTTGTTTGTGCACTTGGGTATTCAAAAAATGCTATTGATCCTAGAAGAAAAGTCACAATAAAATCATATGATTATGAAGAGAGATCTTCCCAAGGGTTGATAGTGCTACATATTCAAGCGGGACCAGTTGTTAAAGATATAGTCTGCCAAGTGTTGGAGAAAGAGTTAACATACAACATACTCTTGGGATGTCCTTGGATTCATGACATACAAGTAGTTCCATCCACATATCACTAGTGTTTGAAATTCCCTTTCAATGGGAAAGAAATCACTATCGCAACCGATTCCAACAATCCCCAATATTGCAACACACTTAAAACGATCCAAGACACTTTTGTACCATATAACAAGGAATCTCCAATGTCAAGCTCATAAAACAATGAAAGAGAAATAAATTCCTTATCAAAGTGGGTTGAGAAAAAGGACCAGTCAAAAGACAAAGGTGTTGGTGATTCAATTCCATCAAATCGGGAAATTCAACTTAGTTCCTTATCAAAACAAGTTGAAGAGATCCAACTGAAATACAAAGGCATGGGGGAATACTCATTTGAGCAATCCTTATGTTTATCACAACTTTAAGCTTCTCCTATGTCAAATGAACAGTCATCCACATCAAGACAACAATCATCACAACCCACCACACTCTTTGATGGTACCTTTGTGAAAGCAGGCACCTTGGTAGATGAATCATAAGACAAAGAGGTCTTAAACTAGTTGTATAAGGATGAAGAATCCTCACAAGAATCAACTTCAAACATACAAATAGAGCAATATGGCAAAGGGAAGACAATCCTAGAAAAGATGGGATATGCTGGAAAAGGTCCTATCGGTAACAGAAAAGAAGGCATTATAGAACCAATACAACCTATCACAATGTATGTCAAGGGAAAAATAGGGCTAGGATACAGAGAAGAAACAAAAGAAGACACCAGGTAGTAGGTTGTTGAACAAATCTTCCAATTGAGAGATAGTTCTAAAATGGATTCCAATGAGTATGAATGGGATTCCCTCTCTAAAGAGTCTTGCCATGATAACAAAATTGATGTGATACAAAATTATACACCAACACATATGGAGGGACAAAGCTCAAGTTATAAAGACCACTTGAAACTGGATCACAACATAGCAATGAATCAAGTGAAGATGATCAGACTTCGAGTGAGAGATACTTTGGAGGAGAGCAACATCATAGATATCGACATCGCTATTGAACACTTTGATGATGTTTCCATCATGACACTTACCTCATTTGACCTTAGCCAATCTAATGATTCTTTGCCATTAGTACACCCTAAACTAATTAACTGTGATCAAACTAAGCTTCTTGATCTACCCACCTTTCCAAAAAATGATGCCATTGTGAACCTCATTTTCTCTGGAAATCCTAAAACATGTTGCACCATCCAATCTTATAATGAAGTTTCAAACAAGAAGAGTGTCAAATCTCTTAGCTGAAAAATGAATATAAAAAATTGATGTAATCGTGTAAAACATTCAATGACAACATTAGACTAGCAAAAAGTAAAAATAAAGAGTGCATCTGATAGTGAAAACCTCTTTGAGGTGCCAAAATATGGGAGATTTGACACTCTTCCTGAGTAATATCATGAAAGGTATTATGTATTGATTGAACCTACACAATCCACCAATGTTGGTACAGATGAAATAGTCAAGACTTTGCATCTAGAGAAATCGATGATAGAGCAAGAAAATCCAAACTTCACTAAGTTCTTTGAAGAAAGGAAAATCAACTTTGTGTGGTCCTATGCTGACATGCCAGGTATGGATCCAGAGCCATAATGCATCATTTATCATTACCACCTAGAATAAAGCCAATAAATAAAAAGTTGAGAAAAATGCATCCTCATATCACCCTTTTGGTAAAAGTTAAATTGAAGAAATTATTAGATGTGGGATTTATCAAACCAATTGACTATGTTGAGTGGATATCAAACATTGTTCTAGTTTCAAAACTAGATAAAAGCATCAGGATATGTACGGATTTCAAGGATCTCAAAAAGGTTTGCTTGAAAGATGATTTCCCTCTACCTAACATTGATATCATTGTAGACTTGACTGCATGACATGAAATGTTATCACTACCAAGTCTCGAGGCTACAAGAGTTAAAACTATTGGATGAATGTCATCAGCATGTCGTGGATCACCTCAAATCCTATCACTAGAGGATATCCAAAAGTTACAATCATAGAGTAAAGCCTAGAACATTTCAAGTAGGTGACTTAGCCTTGAAAGAAAATCCTTGTAATCAATAGGATTGAGAGAAGGAGAAATTTGAACCAAATTGGCTATATCCCTTTGTCATTGTTGTGCCATAGAAAAATGTACCCTTTGCTTGACATGGGATTAATTCATGATAAAATGGACTTAATGAGGTCTTAATTTAGTGTTGTGAGGCATTTTATGCATCCACACTAGGTCTCAAACCCTTGCAAATCAAACATGCTTCTAACAACATCTTGTAAAGGTATTGTAAAGTCTTGTAAAGGACTTTCACACTTTTCTAGACCTAATTAACCTATTTCTCCCTAATTCAAAATTAAAAATTGTGTTTAATAACATTAAATTATATAAATCTAGAAGGTTATTAATGCAAATTTAGCTCTAAACTAGTGTTGTAGTGTGATTTGCACATTCACATTGGTTTTTGTGCCCTTCTAGGCTATGTGGACCTAATTTTAGTGTTGTAAAGTGCATTTAATTACACTTTCACATTGAATTATGTGTCCCAAGCCCTATTTGACATTTATATCATCACTAATAGGTCTCAATTAACCAATATTGTCCATCCCAAGGCTTTAATTGATCAAATACCTAACAAAATGGCACTTTAGACCTTATTTCCTAATTCCTTGGCTTCTTAGGTGTCAGAATGGCACCTATGGGACCCATTTTCCATGAATGGAAAATTAGTCCCATCCAGGTGGGACCCATTCACCATGTGTGGCGAATGAGTCCTATTTGGCCCCATTTTGACCATTGAGCAGGAAATAAAGTGAAATTTGAATTAATTTTGCTTCATGTCAGCCTGTGATGAGGTATTATCAGGTACTAAGGAACAATTTTCTATAAATAAGTGTTTTTATCCTCATTTTACATCTAACAACTCATTCTTACATCTCTCACCATTAATTCATCATCTATCTTCTCATCCAAGTCAAACAAACTAGGGTTTCTTCATTAGAAGTCATCAAGTTAGCTTCCTAAAGCATTCAAGGGTTGAATATTGATGTTAAGTTGCATAATTTCAAGATAAAATAATCATGACAATGTAATCATCTCCATTTTTACATGTTTCATTACTTTATTTCATCACTTTGGTTTAAATACCTAAATGTGGTTTGACCAAGGCAAACCCCCATGCTCTAACCTTCAACATATCTCTCTTTTTTCTTGTTTGTTTGTATATTTAGGACTCTTGGATGCTTAGGAATAATTGAATATTTCATTGCAAAGTCATTCAAGTCATCTCTTCATCATTCAAGTCAAAACATCATTAAAAAATCACTTTCAGACCCGAATCCCATAGTTTCAAAACTGAAGACGTGTAGGAGAGAAAAGTGCAGATCTAACTCCACATAATCACCTCCTAATTTTTTAGGTCCCTATAGGTGGACTGATTCACCACACATGGTGAATGATTCCCACTTGTAGGCCTAAAAACAAATTTTCTTAGATTTTAGCTCTTGGCAGTTAGAAACAGGTTTCCAAAACTTTTCAATAGAAGTAGGACTAATTCGCCATGCATGGTGAATGAGTCCTAGTGGCCATTAATAGATGTTTTTGAGACATTCTAGAATCTTCTAGTGACATCATTCTTCCTCTAGGTGCACTATTTAGTCTCATTCATCTTTGTTTCCATTTGACTAAGTTTCTAGTTCATATTTGCATTCAACAGTGTTTTCCAGCATCTTGCATTAGAGTTGTTTACATTCATTCATTTTCATTTGTAATCATTCAAACACATCCTCACACACATTCTACAATCCTCTTTCCATTTCTTCTAGTGTTAAAAAAGTCATTTTGGCCCATTGTCCTCTCCTTCTAGGTGAAAAACCCTAAGAAGGAGCTAGAGATCTTAGGTCACCAAAATATTTGTTACATTTTGGTGAACCCAATGTTTGTATCCCTTATTTTCTAATTTTGGAGTCCCTTAATCATCTTAGAAGTAGCTTACATTTCATTTTTCATTCTAAGGTTTCACTTTTGCATGTGTAAAAAGTGTATTTAGGTCACATTTCTAGCATCTAAATCCATTTGCATTTGGTGAAATTCTGCATTTTTCACTTAGGACTACATCTTGGCACTCAATCAAGCACAAATTTCTAATTTTTTTGCAAAAGGTGCATACTAGGACTCATTTTCCACCATGGGAGAATCAATCCCTTCTAACCCCTGAAACAACACTTTATAGATCTTATAAATTTGTTTTTAGGCTTCTTATTGGTGCCTTAACCTATATATATATATATATTAGTTAGTATCATTTCTGTAGCATGCATTTCATAAAATCTAGCATTAATTAGCTCATTTCATACATAGTTTAAATTGCACATTTTCATTTTCATCCTATTACATAGCATAATCAGTCAATTGTTCTTTGAAAATTACATTTTATTTCAAACTTTTATATTGCATTTTGAGTTAGCATAGATTGTTATTTTAAAATGTTAGTTAGTAACCATGATCATCATTCCTTCACTACATTTCAATATTATGAGAGTCACTTAGCATGAGAAAATGAAAGTGCTAATGCTTGTCTTAAATTTACATTCCCTCCTATCTCTCCTATTTGTGTGGTTGATGTGTTAGAAGAGCATACAAACATAGACGCTCATGATGATCATGATTGCAATTCTCCCAATACCTCTCCTTTTAGTGACAAATGTATCTTGGCAAAACAAGACACAATCGTTGAGAATCATGAGGCTCTTATTTTTCCTTCTCCTCATCCCCTTTAGGAGGATATTTTAGCACAAGAAAATGAAATCATAGACACATTCTTAAACATCACCTTCCCTAATTTCCATTGTGTACATAAATTTGAGGAACATGAGATTCTAAATGATGAGGATGATAGATTGGTCTTAAATAATTAAATCATTAAGGTCTAAAACAACCCTCTTTATGATCCTTCCCCTACCTATCCTATTTTGGAAGACATTACAGAACAAAACAATGAATTCATACATGATCATGATAATCAAATTTGTTCTTCTCCTAGTATCTCTCCTAGTTGTGATGAAGATACTATGTTGTTATAAAACATAACCAATGAGAGTCATGAGAATCTTCATTGTCCCCTTTTACCTACAAAAAAACTTTAGTGACCAAAAAAATTCCTTCATTGATTCTCCTCATACTTGTGATGAAGCTACTTTGCAAACTTCAATCTTAGATGAACATATTACAAAGTATCATCTAAGAATTGGCTATGAAGGTAGCCACCCAAGATCTATGGACCAAATGGAAAGAACAAGAAAAGAGAGAAATTATATGACAAGAATAAACTATATTCAATGTCATTGATATGATATGCAGTACAATGATTACATAGGAGACCCCTTGGTTATATAGCCAAGGTGAGAACATAGAAGGGCATAAGATTACGACAAGTGTCATAATATTATGACATGAGACAACTAGGAAAACTTATCACTCCACTTAAGGTGGAGAGATAATCACATGATGTGTCCACAAAAGGTGGAAATGATAAAGTAATGACATGTCAAGTCCACCAAAAGTGGAGATTCTCCAATAACCTCCTATGTGGTCCCTAAGTAAACTTAACTAAGGTGTAATTATGACCTAGGACAAGGTACAAGACATTTAATTACACCAACATATCCTATTATGGTAAAAAACATGGAATGAGGGAATGTTCCCTTAGAAACAACCAATGTAATCAAATACTATCTTCCCCTAATCTCCGCATTATCAATAATAAAAAACATTCGACCATTAATAACTCCCATGGATGCGATGAAGTTATTTTGGATGAACCAAACCTTAATTATCATGAGCATGTGGTTTGTTGCTCTCCTAAGAACTCTCCTCAGGAGGATATTATGACCCAAGACAACAATAGCATACCCTTCAAATACAATGAAGAACCTCAATTAAGGGATGTTAACAATATTCAACCTCACTACACCCTTTATCCACCTTCCAATAAACCACACTACACACTTTACCCACCTTCACACACAAAAAAAAAAACTCAAAATAAACCTAAACTTATTCTTTACTCACCCTCTAATTGCCCACGCCACACTTTATACCCACCTAACACTGATGTATCACATCAATCTAGTGATACTATTGCTCATACATATAACACATGAAATAACCCACAACTGCCACAACCAATCCCACCCTCTTTACCTCTACCCAATCCACCTAGTGCTCCTTGTTATAACCCTCCTATAAAGGAGTATGATCTTGTTGAACAATTAAAGAATACTCCTACCAAGATCTCCCTTTGTAATTTGCTTCAAACTTCACCAAATTATAACACCATTGTTCAAACCGCTCTAAAACAAATCACTATTCCTCCTAAAAGCACTCCAAATGATGTGACAACTCCCATCCACAAACATAATCTTGACATTACTTTCAATCAACATGAGCTCCCTCCTTTGGAGTTACAAAAACATGATTCCCTTATGATAATTGCTCAATTCCATCATATAGGTACCAAATTCACTCTCATAGATAATAATTTTTCCCTTAATGTGTGTGGTGTGAGTCTTCTTTTAGATCGATTAGACATTGACATATCACAAATCATAACTAATTCCATTTCAATTCAAGGATTTGATAATACAACAAAGCAACTACTCAGTGTAGTCACTTTACCTATTATGGTTGGGGTGGTTACTTTACAAACTCCTATTCATGTCATGCCCTATGATCTTTCATACAACCTTCTTCTAGGTAGACCACAGATTCATGAGATGAATGCAGTTCCTTCAACCCTTCATCATATAATTAAATATGTCTATAACAATAAAATTTATCAAGTTGAAGCAGATCCTAAACCTAAAATTTTTTTTACATCTTGAAAATAGAACTACAAGTCCTCTGAACACATTGATTCCCACCTCCAACATATAAATTGTTCATAACAATCAAGAATGGCACTCTAAATTCTTTGGTGACAATGAGGGATCCTTAGAATTCATAGCATCAATTATAGGTTAATACATATTCACATAAAAGAAAGATGAGAAACAACAACAAACCACATGTCAATGCAAAATTTGGATAACCTTTCAAAACCATCCACCTCAACTACTTTAGACAATGCCATAAATTCTACAATCACCCCTGATGAACATAGCAATGAACAAACCCTTGATTCCAAAACACTTAAATGGATTTATGGAAAATGGTATGAATTCATGAAACAATTTGCGTATAACGAAAAAGGTTGTGGTGCTCGAGAGCAAGGTATCTACAACCCTATAGAGCTTAACACACAACAAACAACTCATGGTCTTGGTTTTTCTCCTTTACTCAACATCAATACTATCACACAAGACTCTTCCAAGACTCTTTCTTATTCACATCAATAACCTTAGTTGCTGCTCCTTGCCATACATGTAACAGTTGTAGGATCATAGTATTCTCACTATTACATATTTGCCATCCCTTGTAAGGGGCAGCATACCATCATCTATTCTAGGCTCACCTTCATCCTACACTAAGTGGGGGAAAAGAGTTAGAAATCCTTATCCCTGTATGTCACTTTTCATTGTCTCTTTTGACTACTCGTTAACATTTAATGAACATATAAGAGCAAGCTTGAGATGTGAATGGAATGTCTTAAGATTGACTCACATGTGACATACTCTCTTCCTTCATGATGCAGCTTATCAAAAAAATATGATTTGTCATAGGGCTTTTTGAATAAGCTCTCATGTTCTTCTTCTTCTACTTCAAAGCAATTTCTTACATCAATGGTGTTAGCAACTGCTTTAAAGTGGGGGGCATACAATACCATAATTCTTTGCATTCTTAGTAGCCTTGTCATTTGCGTGATACGTTTGTCACTTTTTGGATGACACTGGGTATAATGTCCTTCATAAGTGTGATCTATGTTAGCATATTACATTCCTCTTGGTGGCTTGATGTGATGCACTACATCCCCTAGAAGTTGTGAATATACTATTCTTTGATTGGTCCTCTCTTGGAGACATTAGACACAATTTTCCCTATGTGACTGAACTTGCATAAACTGAACAAGACTCCTTTGGACATCTTTTTTATGTTTTACATTTTTGCATATTTACATTTTACATTCCCTTTTTCCACCTTACATAACACAACTTTCATGACTATGGTACCTTTCCTTTTCATTCATGAACATTCCTTTTTCTTTGCGGCACCTTCTTCAAAGTTATCAACAGGTGTAACTTTGACATGGTTGAGTGGGAAGCCCACCTAGTAGCATGACTTTTCCCCATAGCCACCTTTTTGTTTGTCAGTGCATACCAACTAGCATATGTATCTTACATTTTTGGGCTTTCTCACCCCAAAAACAACTAGTTTTGTGGCCCCAAAGTGAGTATACAGTTTGGCCTTTCTCACTTGGTGGACAACAAAGAATTTTCATTGGTCCAAAGTGAGTACATATTTTCTACCCCATATTTCATTCTCTTCATTCTTTCCATTGCATGATTTTGTATCTTGGGGGCTTGACTTAGGATCATGGATCCTGGGGGCTTGGCCACCTTCTTTGATCTTGCCATTCTTTGTTGTCTACATCTATGTATGAAGACCTCTCTTGAATGTCTACTTTAGTGTGAGTTTGAAATAGGTTCATCCTCTCACTAAAGTGAGGGCTAAATGTGTCATAGAAAAATGTACCCTTTGCTTGACATGGGATTAATTCATGATAAAATGGACTTAATGAGGTCTTAATTTAGTGTTGTGAGGGATTTTATGCATCCACACTAGGTCTTGGACCCTTGCAAAATCAAACAACATGCTTCTAACAATGTCTTGTATAGGTGTTGCAAAGTCTTGTAAAGGACTTTCACACTTTTCTAGACTTAATTAACCTATTTCTCCCTAGTCAGTATAAAATGTGTTTAATAACATTATTATATCAATCTAGAAATTTCTTAATGTAAATTTAACTCTAAACTAGTGTTGTAGTGTTATTTACACATTCGCATTGGTTTTTGTGCACTTCTAGGCTATGTGGACCTAATTTTAGTGTTTTAAAGTGCATTTAATTACACTTTCACATTTAATTGTGTGTCCCAAGACCTATTTAACATTTATATAATCACTAATAGGTCTCATTTAACCCATATTATGCATCCCAAGGCTTTAATTGATCAAATGCCTAACAAAATGGCATTTTAGACCTTATTTCCTAATTCCTTGGCTTCTTAGGTGTCAGAATGGCCCCTATGAGACCCATTTGCCATGCATAGAAAGTTAGTCCCATCCAGGTGGGACCCATTCACCATGTATGGCAAATGAGTCCTATCTAGCCCCATTTTGACCTTTGAGTAGGAAATAAAGTGAAATTTTAATTAATTTTTCTTCATGTCAACCTATGATGAGGTATTATCAGGTACTAAGGCACAATTTTCTATAAATAAGTGATTTTATCCTCATTTTACATCTAACAACTCATTCTTACATCTCTCATCATTAATTCATCATCTATCTTCTCATTCAAGTCAAGCAAACTAGGGTTTCTTCTTTAGAAGTCATCAAGTTAGCTTTCTAAAGCATTCAAGTGTTGAATATTCATGTTATGTTGTAGAATTTTAAGATAAAATCATCATGACAAGGTAATCATCTCCATTTTTTCATGTTTCATTACTTTATTTCATCACTTTCGTCTAATTACCTAAATGGGGTTTGACCAAGGAAAATCCCCATGCCCTAACCTTCAACATGTCTATATTTTGTCTTGTTTGTTTGAATATTTATGACTCTTGGAGACTTAGGAATCATTGAATATTTCATTTAAATTTCATTCAAGTCATCTCTTCATCATTTAAGTCAAAACATCAATAAAAAGTCACTTTTAGAGCCAAATCTGATAGTTTCAAAAGTGGAGACTTGTAGGAGACAGAAGTGCAGAAGTAACTCCACATAATCAACTCTTGATTTTTTAAATCCATTTAGGTGGATTGATTCACCACCCATGGTGAATGATTCCCACCTGTAGGCCTGAAAACATATTTTCTTAGATTTCAGCTCTCAGTAGTTAGAAACAGGTTTATGAAACTTTTTACCAAAAGCAAGACTAATTCGCCATGCATGGTAAATGATTCCTAGTGGAAATTAATAGATGTTTTTGAGACATTCTATAATCTTCCAATAACATCATTCTTCCTCCAGGTTCCCTCTATTTAGTCTCATTCACTTTTGTTTCTATTTGTATAAGTTTCTAGTTAATATTTGCATTCAACACTATGTTTTCCATCATTTTGAATTAGAGTAGTTTGCATTCATTAATTTTCATTTGTAAGCATTCAAACACATCCTCACACACATTCCACACTCCTCTTTCCATTTCTTCTAGTGTTAACAAAGTCATTTTGGCCCATTGTCCTCTCCTTCTAGGTGAAAAACATTAGGAAGGAGCTAGAGATCTTAGGCTCCCAAAATATTTGTTATAGTTGTATCAATATTTGGATCAGGAGCCTATCAACTATCTACACCTGAAGGGGTTTTGGTTGATGAACCCCTCAACAACCTGCATCTCAAGAAATTCTACACCTGAATCATCTAGTGTATTAGAAAAAGTGTTGAAAATTTTACAAAAACATCAAAAAATGCCTTGAAAAAAATGGTTGCATTGATGAAAACCTGAAAAATAGGCGTCTTGGTAACAAAAAATAAAATAAAAAAAATAAAAACAAAAAAAGTGAAAACTTAAAAAAAATTAAAAAAATAATAAAATCTAAAAAAGTGCAATAAAAACAAGTAGTGAAAACCTCTGAGCAATAGGAGCTATTTGTGATAGGTTATCTTTTCCATCTATTTGAGCATGTCGACCATTCACTTTCACCATCATTCTGCCTATCATCAGAAAGCTTCATGTACATATCTTGGCATCACGGTTGTGTCTCACCCTAGACTGGGGGAAAAATCCTAAACTCACTAGGGGAAAATAAACTTTGAGCTTAAACCAATGGACAAAAAGAAAAAAGACAAATGCAACAAAACACAACAATCATAGTGAAAAACCCAACATTGAACATCAATCACAACCATGAACACATCAACCATCCATATCCAAATGGACAATCAATCAAATCAAAGAAAACTTCAAATGGATGATGTTCCTTCTAAATCATGGCTTTATTACTTTGGCATGTTTGTTCAAATTTTGTACTTTAATTTTTGTTGTCATATCTTTGGAGTCGCTCGATGATGCATTGAACTAGAATAGATAGGAAGGAGTATGATTTTTTTGTTTGTTGTCTGTAAGTTGATCACTACTACTATGCAAATTGTCACAGAACATGCTCTACAAAGTATCATTGATGACATTATAGATTTACATAGGAAAATGATTCACTCTTGTTTGTTTATGCAAGAAATGGTCAAGTCATCTCAGTTCAATTATACCTAGATGCTTGTGTTAACTTGCACTATCAAAAATCATGGAAGTAGTATTCACATCATCATGGTCTAATTATACCATTGATGTTTGTACTCACTTTCAATATCTTAAAAGCTCAATGATGATAAAAAGCATGAAAAATCAGCTATTACGATGACAACCTTTGCATATTAGATCTGCATGGTTAAGGTAGATTACATTCATATCAGTGTTGGGTCTATATTTATTGGTTTTCCAAGGCTGAAACAAATTTCACAATGATGATATCTCTCACATTAATGGATTGAGTACATTTGACATTACCAAAAACACACCAGTTGCATCATCCTTTGCATTCATCCATCTATGCATCACATCATAATATCCACATCAGAAAACACAAAAAAGAAGTGCATTGCATCTCACTTGCATAATCAAAATCATTTCATCTCTTATTAATGGATTAAGAAAATGATCGTTTAAGAAGATTGAAAGACATATCTAGCACAGTAAAATTTCCAAGAAGAAAAAGTTGTTGAAGAACATGACATGGCATAAGAATATTGAAAGAAATATCCAACAAAGTAAGGTTTCCAAGAAGAAAAAGTTGCTGAAAAACATCACTAATCAACAAGGATATAATGCCATTGTTATGAACATCTAAAACCACTAGTGAAGATGAATTTGTTATTACTCAAATCCAAGACTAACAAAGGACTGGCTGGACTAGTCTAATCATCACATAGTCATCACATAAACATCACATGTCATAATCAAATCCATCTCACATAGTATAAAACATCATCCATAAAGCATATAGAATCATCAATTATACATTATCATATCATCAATCATACATCATCTCATCAAATTACAAAATCATCATAATCATCATTATCATCATCCTATAAACATCATAAACACATAGAACTATGCACCATCATACAATCATTTCATGCATCATTCATCCATTCATTGCATCATCATTTGCATACATTAGAAAACACATCAATTGTATCATCATTCACATCCATAGCATATCATATCATCATCATATAGAACATCACATAACATATATAATAGAAATTAAATGCATCCATCATAATCATCATGATCATCATCATATAAACATCATATAGACACATAGATCGATAATCATCGCATATCATATAACATCAAAATCATAATGTCAAAGTGTAAAATAATATTGAAAGTTATAAAGAGATACATCAATATCAAAAAAATGGTAGTATATCATAGTGTCTCAACTGAATCAAAGAACTATACATCATCAACTATCTCAAAATACAACAACTTTTCATCATAATTAGAGCTATGTCGTGCTCCCCCTAGATGGTGTCGGCATCACTGGATTAGGGCCTCTTCCACTAGATGGACCCACACTAGGATCTCTCGAATCTCTAGGATGTAGTTGTGTCACACCCTTGCTAGTAGTTCTAGTGTGAGTGTAGCTGCCATACTAGGTGAAGCTCTCTTGGTGCTCTAGTGGAACAACCTCATGATACTTTACTCTATAAAACTCTGCCTCCCTGGTAGAGTGGCATACCACCCTAAAATATTATGATGTACCTATAGCATTGGCATCCCTTTGCAACCTCTCTGCTACTCCCTTTGCCTACTCCACCCACTTTCACAAAGTGTCCCTCTATATAGTTAGTGTGGCAACCTGTTCTTGCATCTAACCCTATGCCTGAGCTTGGGCCTGGACCTATGTAAGTTAGGCCTATACCTATTGTACCTATTATCTCTCAACATCCTTCCCTATTGTCAATCCAGTAATCTGTCCCTGAGCCTGTGCTAACAAAGCTTGTACCTGCTCAAGCTGACCCTACAGTGTATGTACCTACACCTATAAAGTAGCTATTAGTGTCTGTTGTTATTGCAAGGATAACCTGATCTCCACATGTTGTTGGGCTGCAACTACCAGTGATTGCCTCTTGCGAGGCACTCTCAACTCTTGGACATTTGGACCTTTCCCTCCTTCACCCTCATCCCCTCCCCCATCACCTCCATCATCGTCATCATCTCCTCCCTCTCTCCTCTTCCTGCACCCATGTACTAATTCCCTCTCCTCATCATCTAATAGTGGCACTAGCTCATTTGGGCTCAAAATCTATGGGAATGGATGTAAGAACATGTATTGTGCATACTCCTCTAATATTAGAGCCTCAATAATCTTTGGATGAACATCCCAAATAATGGCATGTAAACCTTAGAAATGTTGTACTTTTGCATCATAAGAAAACATAGGTCCCCACTCTATCACATCCATTTGACGCCGTGCATAATGTGCCACTCCCCGGGGCATCCTATCCACTCTACCATACTACCTAAGTACCCTCAATAGTAAGAATCTCTCAATGATAAATCAGGTCCACCCAATTAGGTGCATGGATTGACACAAAAATGGCATCTCAGTGTCGTCCTCCAGCCATTGCTCACAATCAAGATACAGTCGCCATGTCACTGAATCTAAGTCATCAATAATCCTCCTCTAATACTCCATTTTTCCCAGCCTAGGCTTAGCAACTAGACTTGCATAAATATGTACATAGGGTCTCATGGAGGGTTGCTTCATGTCTCGGACTAGATGGGCGATCGATATATGCTCCCATGCCTAGATCTAAAGAAATGTGACCCCAATTGATAAACTAGTCCCTCGAAGGTAGACTGCTTGGTGTAAATCATGGTATAAATGAGCAAGCATGCAACATCCCTAGGCATATCTAGTACCCTGAGTGATCATGCTCTCAAGAATCCTACCCCATCCAACTGAAATTCCCTTTGACCTGTGATCAAGACAAAGGAACCTTCTAATGAATCTGACAAGTACAAATAGGAATGTGGCATAGGCATTGACCATCTCTCTCCAAGGAATCTTGTAGCTGCATATCTGATCATCCTGGAATACTTTCCTCAGTGCATCAGTCCCACCCTACTCATGAGAATCATATAAGACCAGCTCTCCAACAAGAAGTATTTGTAGAATCTGATAGACATCCTTTGGATTCACTGTAATCTTTCTAGTGGGAAAATGAAAGGTGTTATGCTCGCTATGGCACCTCTATTAAAGAGGACAATCTGCATCATGCAGTGACAACTACTTTAGGTGGCATCGGGTGTGGAATTATCTCCCACGTCCTAGGGAAACACTCTCGAATATGCAGATTTGTCAGAGGCTCCTATCATCACAAAAGATTGCAAATTAGTAATCTTGTCAATCAATCAAAACCAATCAGCCTATCAATCTAATCGACTATGGTGAGACTTTGATCAAATTTTGTGAGCATTGATCAATCAATTCAATCTCACCTATCATGAGGTTCATCAATCAATTCAACCTCTCCTATCATGAGGTTTATCAATCAATCAATGCACCTCGCCTATCATGAGGTCAATCAATCAATCAAACTATCATTGGTCCTTTCCTATAATGAGGTCAATTATCAGTAACCTCTCATTGAATCTCAAATATCATGAGATTAATCATCACCTAATCTATCAACATCATCAATCAATTTAAAATTAAAGGCTAATGCAATCAAAAATCATCAAAATCAGGGAGTCTAATAAAAAAATTCATCATTTTTCCATCAATGCACTAGAACAGTCTTTCTATGTGCTAAAACTATCAATATGCTAGGAAAAATCTTGAATGCACCGGAATAGGGCTTCAACATGCCAAAATCATGAATGCACCACAAAATTATTTCAATGCACTATAATAGAATTTCTATGTGCCAAACTATCCAATGCACCGTCAAAATTGATCGATTCGCTAAACTCCTTCACCAAAGCGCTAAATGCACCTATGCGCCACCATAGTTATCCAATGTGCTACTTAATTCCATCTAAGCACTAAATCACCTATGTGCTAATCTATTTATCCTATGCACTAAAGTCCTAACCCTAAGTGTTGAATTATTCTATGTGCTAGAACAATTCATGTATGCACTACATTAGGTTTTCTATGTGCTGAAGAAATTTAAACCAAATTTAAAATATGAAAAGAGAGGGGAAATGAATTGCATAAATTACGAGGAGTTTTTTTTGGGGTACATACAGGAGGTTCGTACACTGCTAGGCAGTTGTGATGTTTGACGCACTCAAAATGATGTGTGTGGTAAGGAATCACCATTTTTCTCCAAGTTGCTAGATCACTCAATCACTCTCAATTTCAAAATCCAAAATGCACAAATGAGCTTTTTAATCACCTTTTTTAACCTTTTAAAGGTTAATTGAGAGGGATTTTGGTGGGTTGTTTTATTTTAATTTTTAGCATCTGGGGCATCAAAAAGAAATTTGTTGACATTACTAGAAAAAATTTCTTTGAAGCAACGTGTAAACACATTACTTCAAAGAGGGGAAAAATGTATACACCTAAAATCAATCAAGATAATTAATTAATTAATTACCCCTAGTTATTTAATTAATGACCCCTTTTATTTCATCAACTTATAAATAAATTCTCAATTTATTTATATAGTTCACACTTTTCTAAATTCTTCATCTTAAACCACATTCTTCTAAATTTAATTAAACAAACAAATTTCAATAGTTTGTTTAAGTAAATATCTTCTCACTAAGATCGAATAATTTCAAATTCAAATTTAGTCACATGTCTACAACACTTTTTGGCCACATCATCAAATGTCACATGTATTTAAATATGACTAATATTTAAATCACATTATTTTCAACCAATTCCATAACAAACTTTTGACACATGGCTTTCTCACACATTTGATTCTCTCATACATTTGGCATGTTGCCTTTGGTCAAGGGAACATCCTCCATGATTTTCCCATCTCCACCATTCATCTCTCATGTTGAAATCTCGACCGTTGGTTGTTGCCATATCACAAGATGCTTTGGAAATCCTATAAATACAACCTCTTGCAACAACATTTATTATCTGTCTTTTAGAAAACTTATTATGTAGGAATAGCATTGGAGCAATTGGAGCATTTAGAGTTTAAGCATTTAGCATTGTTTAATACTTAGCAAGTTGCACTGCAGTATCATATTAGATTAGAATCATGTCTTAGTTTATAGTTACATTTTGATTATCATCTTAGCTTGTATACAACATTTGCATCATATAATCTAGCATCATTATCCATTTATCAATATCACCATTATCATTCGCATCATACAATATCATGTAGGAACTTAGATTTATTGCATTATACAACATCTCATTTATCAAGTTGTCATTCTAACAATCATAGTGCATACACAAAATTTGAGAGCCAAAATGATTTAATGAATCCTTGAGAATAGAGAATAATGGAACGGTTTTAGAGATTTGTTTTGTTGTAAATAGATTAGTTTTATGATTCGAATCTTTAATGTAATACATCTC
Source organism: Sequoia sempervirens (assembly GCA_007258455.2). Lineage (NCBI taxonomy): Eukaryota > Viridiplantae > Streptophyta > Pinopsida > Cupressales > Cupressaceae > Sequoia > Sequoia sempervirens. The sequence continues at coordinate 29,555 of VDFB02168333.1, forward strand.
ATTAATGTTTGTGTGTTTTATTATTGATTTTTTAACTCCCAAAAATTCACACACACAATAACTGATTTAGAAAACTGTACATGATGAATATATAAATGATAAGTTTAACTTTAGTAAATTAGTCAACTTGGAAGTTATTTATTTAAAACAATTTATTAGAATTTTGTATGCAAATAGAAAGATACATAGATTCATATATTTTCTATTATCTATTGGTATATTAGTAGATTGATCTTATATTCAGTTAATTGTTGGATGTAAGAACCAGATATAATTATCTTCTTATGGATTATTTTCTTATGCAAATCAAATAGAAAACTTGGAATAAAAAGGTGTTTCGGAAAGAGATTAATGATTAATGAGTGCTTGTAATTTTAGAAAATTTATGAGATACTATGTTATATTTAAACTTTCTATGGAATTACTTTCGGGAAAATATGTTGAATGTGTGCTCCCAAAGATGATAATTTACCTTTTCTAAATTACTATTTTATTATTATTGCTTGGCCAAGCTACTGTACTAGTGAAATAGATGGTTATGTAAAGCCTGGATTTTATATTATATATGTCTTTTCCACATCCTCTATGTGAGTATTATGTTATTCTAGTTTAGGAATTGCATATATACATCAAGAATTCATCGAGAGATTCCCTCCTGCTTATAATGTTCCAGGTTGCTAGGCTCCTTGTGGAGGGTCAATGCTTTCTTCATGTTAGGAAGAAACCTAGGGAAGTTTAGTACTTCATGGTTGGGTGGAAAAGGTGCCTTAACCTCACTCTTGGCCTTTGTTTGTGGAAGATGAATATAGTCATGGTGGTTGAGGATAGAGATTCTTTTATTATATGGATATACTTCTTTGTATTATACTTGTATGGCTTGCATAGCCAATTTGCAAATGTAAACTTATCTTCACAAATATATTTTATGTGTTGATATAAAGCTTATACTTGTAACATTGAAATAGATGCAATGTAATACCCTATTGGTGTATGTGATTGTATTTCATTATTGTAACTTTCCTTATAGAATTTATGAATATTTTATTTAATATATATATATATATCTATATATATATATAACTTTCTATTTTTGGATTATGCATTGCTTTATGGGATACTATTTGTAGTATGTGAGTTTTGTAAGCTTTACACAAAATTATTTACAAGTTCCTATCCCTTCTGATGCGCAACCAAATGACATAGCAACCATAATTAAAGGAATAAATGTTGACATTGTTTTCCACCAAAGTGAACTCCCTCCTTTGGAAGTGCAAAAACAAAATGGTGCTTTCATGATCATAGCTCAATACAATAGCACATGGATAAAATGAACCCTTGTCGAAAATATCTCAACAAGGAAAAATTTAGTGGTGAATCTTTGCAAATTGGAAAATAATTGAAATTGGGACCTCTAAAAATGGTGAATAGTACAAGCTAAAAAGGAGGCTGAATCACTAGGTTTTTACAAAAAAAAAAATTCTCGATTAATTCACCTATTTAAACAATGCATCATTGGAACTGATTCACCAGTAGTTTATACTGTAATTACAAATATTAATTATATTTTCTAGTAATATTATATTCCTACAATTAATTTTGGGGCAATATAGCCACTAATAATAAATTACCATTTAATTTTGGGGCTTTTATTTGTTGCCATTGATTAGCTTTTTAATCAGATGGTTGTAGGTTGATTCTATGACCTAATACACATGTTCCTTTTAAAAGCCTTGTTGAGGCCTATAATTTTTTTTGGGCCACATGATTAAATCTAATTGTGTGGACCAAAACAACTTTTGGGCCTTAACAAGCCTTTTAAAAGGCACATGCATATTAGGTCGTGAAATTACCCTATAGCCATTTGATTAAAAAGCTAATTGATGGTAACATTTTCACTTTTCATTTAGTCTTAATTTTAAAGTGATATTTTTAAAAAATACTTAATTTGGGTGTGCTCCAATGCATTTTTGATAGTGAATTTATGCTTGGCAGCAAGGGGCTCTACCCCTCGACCCCACCTGTATCGTGACAAGAGCACGTCAAGGTCATTGTCCCTGGACCCCACGAGGGGGAATTTCCCCTCGAACCCCACAAGGGGGCTCTTCCCCCTTGACCTCGCCAGTGGTTGCCACCCCCAGGCCCCTACTTCAATTTTACAAAAAAAAATGGGGAAATTGTGCCGACCAACTATGAAATTTTTTAAAGGAGAGATTCACCATTGTAATTAATCTTTTTAGTGATTATTCGCTAGGATTTTCCACTATGATTATTATTTTTACCAATTATTCAGGGTATGTGCAGGATCATCATGGAAAAAAATAAGCCCTTAAGTGGCAAAAAATTCAAAAAAATCAGAGTTAGGCAACTTGAAGTAAAAATTTGAATAAGTTATCTATATTATTTCAAAAATATGTAAGAATAGAATCTATAGAAAATTGAATTTAGTTTCCAAACTACTAGGTTTGTTTAAGGAAATTATAATCTATTTGATGAAAATTTGAAATTTCAATGGAGTGGTACTTAAATTTCAGGGGAAAAATAAGAAGTAGGTGTCTGTCTGACCACCCTAACCACAATAAAATGATAATATTTTTTTATAAAATTTTGGATCTAAGTAGAGGACTCATGCTTCGATGTGATGCATATTTTTTTTGTAAGTTTTCCAAGTAAATAATTAATTATGAATTTTTTATTACAATTTTTTAAAAATATAAAAACTCATATGTTTGACCACCTTAACTTGGTCAAAACTTCATGAAATTTAAATTTTATTGTTTTAATCCTATAATATGCGAAGCATAGAATGTGATGCATGTTTTGGATTCAAAAAATGTGATACCATTTGAAAGCTATAGATATTTTTCAATCAACCAATCAATCAGGACTTTAGTCGTAATTTGAATAGAAAATGAATAATAATTACTTATTAAATTCAAAGTTAAGCAAACTTATATCAATCGAAAGCTAAGAATCTCCTTTAAAAACCCTTTTTGTTTCATCAATTTTAGGTAAAAAAATAGTCGTCAGCCACATGCCCATCATATTGCCACTTTTTGGCCCACCATGATCTTGCACGTGTGCTTCATTAAGATTCACCGAGATTTTACAGCTTTTTTATTAATGTGCATAGATTTGCAAGGAAAATTAATATATTTTTTTCAAATAAAAGGAAATATTTTCTAGGATTTTACACCTTCGCCAAAGGGGGGGGTTCTTAAAGTTATCCTTGTACCTCAATCTTAAATGTGTGTAGTGTAAACCTTTTGGATAAGCTTGGTGTTGATAAATCAAAAATCCAACCTGCCTCTTTATCTATTAGTGGCTTTGATAACATGGAAAATGACCACTTGGAGTGATCGTATTACCTATTAAAGTCAAAAAAGTTACATTACAAACCCCGACCAAATCTTCCATTTTTGACAAGTAGCATAGGCAACCATTTTAATCAAGGAATTTTACAAGGGCAAGAAAAAACTTATATTTAGTGTATAGATATTTGTGTGGCCCTATGAAAACATTAAGAATAGGTAGGAGTCAATATTTTATGACCTTCATAGATTATTATAGCCAGAATACATGGGTTTATTTCTTGAAGCACAAATATGAATCCATTGAGAAGTTCAAGGTGTTTAATGAACAAACTGAGAAGGAAAGTGGAAACTTTATTAAGGTCCTTATGTCAAATAGATCCTCTATCGATTTTTTAAATTTTTATAGGAATTAGGGAAATAAAAAGGAGTTAAAATAACTAGATACACTTTGCATCAAAATGGAGTAGCTAAGAAAAAGAATAGGATCATCATGGATATGGTAAGAAATATGTTGAAAGCCAAGGGACTCCCAAATGAATATTGGGGTGAGGTTGTAGCAATGATAGTTTATTTGATAAATATAAGTCCCAAAAAGGTTATATGTGACAATATTCTATAAGAGGTGTGAAGAAAGTGCAAATGGATAGTAGAACACCCTAGAGTGTTTGGGTGTGTGGCATATGCATTTGTGTCTAAAGAAAAGAGACAAAAATTAGATGGAAAAGGTGATCAATGTATCTTTATAGGCTATAGTGAAGATTCCAAATCTTATAAACTATATAACCTTGTTAACAAGTAGATTATGATCATTAGGGATGTTGAGTTAATAGAAAATGAATCATAGGGTGGCATGGTGGGCTTATCTTTAGGGATTTCAACTTCAATGCCCATTGATTATGAAGAAGAAGAGCATTCATGAAGAGAACAAAGGTGTATCTACAATAGGCATGGATCCTAGAAGATAGCTCTAGAGGTCACCTAAGAGTTAGCAACTAGTAGTTACATAATGCTCTTGATAGCTCTGAATACCTGCATAGTCTACAACTCCAAGAACAAATAGAATATAGATAGCTCTAGAGACCTACATAGTATGCAACTCCAGAGAAAAAATAGTTCCTGAGACTTTCTACATAGTCAAGTAGTCTAGTATCAGTTAGAATTCATACCTCACTCTTGCCTTCCTAATACAAAGAATGACAAAAATATTGAAAGGGATATTTATCAAAATGAAAGGTTCAAAGGTATGAAGATGAATTAGATGAAAATATAAAATTTAAAATATTTTATCATATTAGTTTAATTCATTTTGTAGATGAAATAAAATAAAATAAATTGTGTGAGGCCATGGATGGGGAGATGGATGCAATCTATAGAGATGAACAAACATGTGAGCTAACTATTTTTTCTCCCAGTAAGCAATTGGTTGGGGTGAAGTGGGTTTATAAGATTAAAAGATATTTTGGAGGAAGGGTAGAAAGGTATAAAGTAAGGCAAGTTGTTATGGGATATAAATAAAAACTTGGAAGATAAATTATGATAAGGCATATGCTCTAGTTGCAAAGATGGAAACCATGTGGGTAGTCTTAGGTATTGCAACCTAGCACAATTGGAAGGTATATCAAATGGATGTCAAGTCAATCTTCTTGATTGAATTGTTGAAATAGGAAGTGTGTTTTGAGTAGGCACCTTATAAGAATTGGCTATGAAGGTAGCCACCTAAGATCTAGAGGCCTAATAGAAAGCACAAGCATAAGAGAGATAGAGACAATATGACAAGAATAAACTATATTCTGCCAATAATGCAAATAGAATGTAATGGACCAAAAGTACATAGGAGACCCCTTGGTTATATAGCCAAGGTGAGAACATAGAAGGGCATAAGATTATGACAAGTGTCATAATCTTATGACATGAGACAACTGTGAAAAGCTATCACTCCACCTAAAGTGGAAAAGTGATAATGTGATAATCACCACAAAAGGTGGAAGTGATAAAGTAATGACATGTCAAGTCCACCAAAAGTGGAAAAGTGTCCAACAACCTCCCTATGTGGTCCCTAAAATTAGAAACTTATTCAGGGTGTGATGTGGCCCTAGAAGCCCGAGGTGCAAGCATTTTAATTACACTGTACCTTAAGTGCAACTTGGGAGAATCTGTACACAAAGGAAAAATGCAAGATGGGTCGACTACATTATATTAGGTTTTATAATACAAATACAGTACAATCTCATAAAAGGAGAAAGAGGGAGAAAACAAGTGGGAAAAATCCCAAAGAGATGAAAGAAAAACTGAACTCAAAAGAGGAGAGGAAAAGAACCTCAAAATTGAGGAAAAGCCCCCAAAAGAGAGAACGAAGAAGTCAAGTGACCTCCTCAGAAGAGACATCCTGTACCCACAAGAGAGCCTATAAATGATGATAGATACTCTCAGTGAAGGGTTTGGTGAAGATATCTACTACCTGCTTTGTTGTAGGACAATACTACAAATCAATGACCTGCTCATGTATCAGCTCCCGAATGTAGTGCATATGAATCTAGATGTGTTTGGTCCTCTGATGGTGAACCAGATTCTTTGAGATCTGGATGGCACTCTGATTATCATAATGAATGACTATAGGAAGTGGAATAGTGAAGCCAAACTCAGTGAGAATGTTTTGAAGCCAAATAGCCTTAGTAGTGGCATTAACAGCCCCTCGATACTCAGCCTCAGTCGAAGAAAGAGCAATAGCATGTTGCTTCTTACTCTGCCAACAAATGAGGCCTGAACCAAGATGAAAGCTATAGCCAGAAGTGAACTTACGATCATCAAGATCGCCAGCCCAATCAGAATCTGTATATCCCACCAAGGTAAGTCCTGTACCTACTGCATAGTGAATCCCATGATGATGTGTACCCTATATGTAGTGCAAGATGCATTTGGCTACTTTCCAATGAGGCTCATGTGGTTCCTGCATAAAGCGTGAAACTATGCCAACTGCAAAGGAGATATTAGGACATGTGTGAGTCAAGTAGATGAGACTCCCAACAAGTTGACAATACAAAGTGGCATCAACAAGTGGAGTAGAACACTTAGCCTCAAGCTTGACTCCAGAAAGAAAGGGAGTCGGGGCAGGCTTACAATCAGCCATGTGAAACTGAGCTAGAAGATCAAGAGCATACTTAGGCTAAGAAAGAGAAATCCCAGAAGCTGATTATGTGATCTCAATCCCAAGAAAATAGTGCAAAAGGCCCAAGTTAGTCATAGCAAATCTGTCCTGCAAAGCAAATTTGACATTGCCAATGATGGATGAGGTACTCCCTGTAATGATCAAGTCATCAACATAGAGCACAAGTAGCAAGTGAGAATCATCCTGTCGCAAAATGTAGACATTCGGATCTGAATGACACCTCGTGAATTCTGCTAAGAGAAGAAAGGAATCCATCTTGGCATACCAAGCCCTAGGGGCATATTTGATGCCATAGATAGATTTCGTCAATCTACAAACCAAAGAAGAATCATGTATGAATCCTTGTGGCTGCTCCATGTAAATATCCTCATGAAGATCCCCATGAAGAAATGCACTCTTCACATCCATCTGATGTACAGCCCAACCATGAGCTGCATCAATAGCAAGTGTCAAGCGAATGGAGTTCATCTTAGCAACATGTGCAAAGGTCTTAGTATAGTCAACACCTAGAACCTGTGAGAAACCTTTTGCCACAAGCCAAGCCTTGTATTTATCCACACTTCCATCTCCTGCATACTTATTCTGATAGATCCACTTACATCGAACCATCTTTCTCCCCTCAGGAAGAGGAACCAAATCCCATGTGTGATTCCTCATCAAGGAACTATACTCTTCCTCCATTGCTGAATCCCACTCTGGAACTTCTGATGCTTCCTTGAAGGACTGTGGATCAGAAGCACTAGAAATATAAGCATGTGGAAAATCTTGATGTTGTGACCGAGTCCTTCGAGTATCTGAAGGATTCCAACAAGAGAACCTGCTGACTCAAGAGTCTATTGAGCCCAACAAGGTCTAGTAGGAGATGAAGGATGAGGTGCCTCAACTACAAGTGGACCCTACGAAGGTATGGTCCTATGAGTCAAAGTTGAGGAAGAATCATCATTTGAGTCACTATCATCACTTTCCACTATGGAGGAAGGAAGAGGAGGATTAGAGGCCAAGCTAGGAGAGCTTTCCTCAAAGTGAACACTCCTCTCAATGAATAGCTCATGTGTCTTTGGATCCAAAAGTCTATATGCCTTAACACCTTCAGGATATCCAACAAAGATGCAAGGCCTACTCTGAGGTTCTAATTCCTTACACTTCTCTAGAGGTATGCGTGCCCAAGCTAGACAACCAAAAACTCTGAAGTGTCTCACAACTGGTTTTCTACCACACCAAGCCTCAAAAGGAGTCATACCCTTCAAAGCTTTATGGGAAAACTGATTTTGTATGTGAGTGGCACAACTGATAGCTTCTGTCCAAAATTAAGGACCAAGAGATCGAGCATGAATCATGCAGCTAGCCATCTCCTTAAGGGTTCTATTCTTTTTTTCAGCTACACCATTTTGTTGTTGAGTGTATGCAATTGAATGCTGAAGATCAATCCCCTCAAGAGTACAAAATTCATCAAGTCTATTGTTCACATATTCCCTTCCATTATCTGTGTGAAGAATCTTGACTTGCTTCCCTGATTGCTTCTCAACATGAGCCTTGAAGGCTAGAAATATATCAAACACTTCACTCTTGTGAACAAGAAAGTAGACCCATGTGAAGCGAGAGTAGTCATCAATGAAGGTGAGGACATAGTGGGCCTTGCTAAATGATGGCACTGGAAATGGTCCTGCTACATCACTGTGAACCAATTGAAGAACTTCCAAAGCTCTCCAAGACTTCCCTTTATCAAACTTCTCTTTTGGATGCTTACCCATGGAACAACCTAAAAACACAACTTCTAAAAAGTTGATTTGAGGGAGACCTATAACCATAGCCTTGGAGCTAAGCTGCGAGAGATGTGATGGTGGATGTCAAACCGGCTCATTACCACTTAAAACTACTTCGAATTTGGTGAAACAGGAGCTGTAGAAGGAGACTTAGGTACAAAGTGGGAGAATGAGTAAAGCCGTGTGTTGTGATTGGCTTGTCCCACTGCAACCAAGGCATCATCCTTAAGTTCTTTGACCACAACTGAATCTGGTAGAAACTCAACTTTCTTGCCATCTCCAAAGTGAGTGATTTGGTAGATTGAGAGAAGATTGGCACTCAAGTTAGGAACATAGAGAACATTCTCAAATGTTCCATTATCCATGGCAACTGAACCTTCTCCTTCAACTTCCACTTGAGTATCATCTCTATATGAAGATGTGGTACCTTAGATAGGCTCCAATGTGAAAGCATTTCCCCTTGAAGAGACACCATAGATGAATGGCACTCAGTCAAATCCATATTTGCCAGAAAACGGTAGCCACAAATGCTTTCCCTTTCCGTTTTGATTGTGATGAAGTGGAAGGAGATGAATCCTTCTTCTTGTAGGTGGATGGAAAATTGATGTTGTTCTTCTTGATGATGTTTGTCAACTCATCAATTTGCTTAGTGTGGCAATGATGCTCATCATGACCAAACTTCTTGCAATATGAACAAGTTGGTCTCTCCTTCTTGCTTGAATTTCCCTTCTTGGGAGAAGATGAAGAACTCCCTTGTGATGAAGAATTCCCTTGTTTTGGAGAGGATGATTGTGCTTTATCTTGTTGTGTCTTTGGCTTAGATTGCTTTTGCTTCTTGTTGGAACCCTTTCCTTGAGTCCCTTGATTCCCTTGATTAGCCACCAAAGCTTTGGACTTTGAAGACTTGAGAATCCCCATGCTTAAGAACTTTTCTTGCTCTAACATCAACATTTCTGTGAATGCATCAAATGATGGCATAGTGAAAGAACTACCAACTGTCAAGCGATGGGTTTGGAAGCTAGAAACAAATGTTGCATATTCTGATGGAAGCTTTCCCAAAAAATTGTATGAATAAAGCTATTGCATCAACTAACGTACATCAATGCATGAAATCATAGGATTTATTAGCTCCTGCTTTACCTTAGTAACATAGTCTTGGGATTCAAATTCTTAGGATCTTTCATTGTGGAATCATTGTCAGCTGATAACCTCTAAATCTTCATCAAGTGTATACAATTATTAGACTTTTCCCAAACTTCTTCAATTGTTTACACATACGTCGATTTGAAAAAGGTGAATCTTTTATTCCCTTATTTCTACAAAGTTCAAAATTATAGTATTTTAATCCAGAGCCAATCCACATATAGAGCAATGGGATGACTTGAGGAATTGGATGAACTTAACTAGAACTTCACATCAATATAATGAGTTAATCATTTTTCCATTAAGTTACTCCAAGCATCAATTTTCCAAGCATAGTTATGTGGAGTTAACAAAGGAAACTTAGGAGAACCCATAGCAAAAAAATGAAAGAGAACAAGATAGAGAATCACAAGACACCCCCAAAATTCGATCAAAGGAACCCCCAAAAAAAGATGATTTGGCACTTTATAATTAGTGCGTGTACAATGGCCACTTGCAAGCCAAGCAAAGTGGGCTTCTGATTTTCAATTTTTTAGAATAGCCTTAAGTAGGCTACAACATACTCAAATGACTGATACAAAAGACCAAACTGAGATCTTATCTTTACAAATGCCAAAATAGGCCAAAAATGACCAAGTGTTGAAAGTACAATTTCTGATCACAATCACTACAAATTGATAGCACCAATATGAAGTTAAGAAAAAATAATGCACTTTTAAAAAAAATGGGACATGAAAAGGAGTTTGTATCAACCTGAACGAAGCCTCGGAAGTTGCAAAAACGATGACAATTCAGCTACACCTGAGAGAAATAAAATTTTCTGAAACATCCATGCACCAAAATCAGAAAATAATTGTACCACTATGAAGCACACAAAAAATTAGCCCAAATTAAAAAAAATTGCACAAAAAAAGGCCTCAAAACGACCAAGATATGGGCCTCTAAAGATGAACTGCAAAATTAAAATCTTCAAACGTGAGGGGGTTAGATTTTCAAAAAGCAGGATGATGCAGTGCTAACATCATCATTATATAACGTTAAATTTGACGGTCATTTGATCCTCACCAACAACATCACCAACTGCCGGAATCTTTAACCCGAATATTCCTTTCCTGGCCGGAATATGCTTTACAGTCTTGCCGGAATCTACATAAAGGTTGCCGGAATATTCCTGCAGAATATTCTTCCCGTGTTTACTGCCCAAATTGGCCGCCAGTTGATATTATTTTGTTGCTGAATTTTTGAAAGTCGGCTTCCGGAGTTTAATGACCAGTTATTTGAAGACCAGCCGACTGCCGGTGTGTGTGGCTATGAGGCCTGTGTGGGGGCCGCCTGGCGGCAGAACACCACGCCTCGTGGTAGACTGCGTGGGGCCCATGATGGGTACAGTAGTACTCTACGGACTGTATGTTTGTGGGTACTTTCCGAACTTTATTATTTATTATTTATTTTTTTAATTTATTTTTAAAACAAAACTTTACATAAACTTAAAAACTGCGAAATAGCCTAATTGAAATTTTTTTGATGTTTTTCTTTCAAAAAAAATTTGCAAAAAATATATATATATTTTTTGGCATCAATTTCTTGCAGAGAATATTTGGAATTGTCTTGAAGCTTGGCCTAATTTTTTTACTCATTGGGACTATTGCTTTCTGGAATTTAGATAGAATTGATATGAATCATCTTAGGGTTTTATTGCCAAGACATGATGGTGATGTCCTTTTTAATTTGAAAAATGCTACAGAAGTGAGTAGTGGGTCACAGGATCACAACCCAACCACCTCTAATCTTCAACCCTTTACAGATTTGGCCTCCAATGTCCAACTGAGACGAAACAAAAGGAAAATCTGACTATCTCGGACACTCCGGATGCAATGACAAGCTCAGATCTGATGCAACAAGCTCCCAAAATGCACCTGCAACACAAGGCCAAAAATGGAACCCTCCAAGAATCTCTCCAAATGACTAACTAAAGGCACTCCAATAGCTCTAATACCATGTAAGAATTGGATATGAAGGTAGCCACCCAAGATCTAGAGGCCTAATAGAAAGCACAAGCATAAGAGAGATAGAGACAATATGACAAGAATAAACTATATTCTGCCAATAATGCAAATAGAATGTAATGGACCAAAAGTACATAGGAGACCCCTTGGTTATATAGCCAAGGTGAGAACATAGAAGGGCATAAGATTATGACAAGTTTAGTAATCTTATGACATGAGACAACTGTGAAAAGCTATCACTCCACCTAAAGTGGAAAAGTGATAATGTGATAATCACCACAAAATGTGGAGAGATAATCACATGATGTGTCCACAAAAGGTGGAAGTGATAAAGTAATGACATGTCAAGTCCACCAAAAGTGGAAAATCTCCAACAACCTCCTATGTGGTCCCTAAGTAAACTTAACTAAGGTGTAATCATGACCTAGGCCAAGGTACAACACATTTAATTATACCAACACACCTATATATTAAGTTATATGGAAAGTAAACAAATTTGTATAGGTTGATGAGAGATTTTTATGAGCTATAGAAAGCACCACATGCATGGTACAAGAGATTAACTCATATTTATTAAGAAATGATTTTAGAAAAGTGATGGTGAGCCTACTATTTACAACAAGTGATTCTAAGATTTTAATAGTTGTCTTATATGTAGATGATTTACATTTCATGGCAAGTGATGATATCCTCATTTGTAATTTCAAAGACTATAAAAAGAGAGTTTGAGATGATAAATTTTGGTATATTAAAGTATATTCTAGGAAAAGAAGTGATGAAAATGGTTCATGGTGTTTTATATCTCAAGTAATATATGTTGCTAAGATTTTGAGGAGGTTTAAAATGAAAAACAATGTAAGCCTACACTGACACCAATAGCCACAAGTCTAAAATTGAGTAAGACTATAACAACTATGTGAATCCAACTTTGTACAAAAATATGGTTGGAATTTTTATGCATTTGACAATGACTAGGATTAATATAATACATGTAGTAAGTTTTATTTCTATATCTATGGAGATACCAAAGGAGACACATTGGAAAATAGGTAAAAAATTCCTAAGATG
>VDFB02168333.1:42111-59476 GCA_007258455.2 Sequoia sempervirens
GTAATGACATATCAAGTCCACCAAAAGTGGAAAATCTCCAACAACCTCTTATGTGGTCCCTAAGTAAACTTAACTAAGGTGTAATAATGACCTAGGACAAGGTACAAGACATTTAATTACACCAACACCCCCCTTAAGTGCAACTTAGGGAGAATATACACAAAAGAAAACAATGCAAGATGGGTCCCGACTACTAGGCCATGTTAGGTACCCATGTACACACAATGAAATCTCTCATAAAGCAGAGAAAAGGAGAAAACCACGTGGGAAAAAACTCCCCCCCAAAAGAGAGATAAAACAAAAACTGCACGCAAAAAGATGAGAAGGGAAAAACCTCAAGTGAGGAAAAAGCCCCCCCCAAAAGAGAGAATGAAGAAGTCAAGTGACCTCCTCAGACGAGACATCCTGCACCCCCAAGAGAGCCTAGAAATGATGATAGATACTCTCAGTGAAGGGTTTGGTGAAGATATCTGCTACCTACTCTGCTGTAGGACAATACTACAAATTGATGACTTGCTCATGTATTAGCTCCCGAATGTAGTGCATATGAATCTCGATGTGTTTGGTCCTCTGATGGTGAACTAGATTCTTTGAGATTTGGATGGCACTTTGATTGTCACAATGAATGACTATAGGAAGTAGAATAGTGAAGCCAAAATCAGTGAGAATGTTCTGAAGCCAAATAGCCTTAGTAGTGGCATTAACAACCCCTTGATACTCAACCTTAGTTGAAGAAAGAGCAATAGCATGTTGCTTCTTACTCTGCCAACAAATGGGGCCTGAACCAAGATGAAAGCTATAGCCAGAAGTGGACTTACAATCATCAAGATCACCAGCCCAATAAGAATCTATATATCCCACCAAGGTAAGTCCTATACCTACTGCATAGTGAATCCCATGATGATGTGTACCCTGTATGTAGTGCAAGATGCATTTGGCTACTTTCCAATGAAGCTCATGTGGTTCCTGCATAAAGTGTGAAACCATGCCAACTGCAAAGGAGATATCAGGGCATGTGTGAGTCAAGTAGATGAGACTCCCAATAAGTTGATGATACAAAGTGGCATCAACAAGTGGAGTAGAACACTTAGCCTCAAGCTTGACTCTAGAAAGAAAGGGAGTCAGGGCAGGCTTACAATCAGCCATGTGAAACCGAGCTAAAAGATCAAGAGCATACTTGGGCTGAGAAAGAGAAATTCTAGAAGCTGACTGTGTGATCTCAATCCTGAGAAAATAGTGCAAAAGGCCCAAGTCAGTCATAGCAAATTTGTCTTGTAAAGAAAATTTGACACTGCCAATGATGGATGAGGTACTCCCTATAATGATCAAGTCATCGACATAGAGCACAAGTAGCAAGTGAGAATCATCCTATCACAAAATGTAGACATTTGGATCTGAATGACACCTCATGAATTCTGTTGAGAGAAGAAAGGAATCCATCTTGGCATACCAAGCCCTAGGGGCCTGTTTGAGGCCATAGATAGATTTCCTCAATCTGCAAACCAAAGAAGAATCATGTATGAATCCATGTGGCTATTCCATGTAAATATCCTCATGAAGATCCCTGTGAAGAAATGCACTCTTCACATCCTTCTGATGTAAAAACCAACCATGAGCTGCATCAATAGCAAGTGTCAAGCGAATGGAGTTCATCTTAGCAATGGGTGCAAAGGTCTCAGTATAGTCAACACCTGAAACCTGTGAGAGACCTTTTGCCACAAGTCGAGCCTTGTATTTATCCACACTTCCATCTGCTACATACTTAGTCTGATAGATCCACTTACATCGAACCATCTTTCTCCCCTCAGGAAGAGGAACCAAATCCCATGTGTGATTCCTCATCAAGGAACTATACTCTTCCTCCATTGCTGAATCCCACTATGGAACTCCTGATGCTTTCTTGAAGGACTGTGGATCAGAATCACTAGCAATATAAGCATGTGGAAAAACCTGATGTTGTGTTGAGTCCTTCGAGTATCTAAAGGATCCCCAACAACAGAACCTGCTGACTCAAGAGTCTGTCGAGCCCAACAAGGTCTAGTAGGAGATGAAGGATGAGGTGCCTCAACTACAAGTGGACCCTGCGAAGGTATGGTCCTGTGAGTGAAAGTTGAGGAAGAATCATCATCTGAGTCACTATCATCACTTTCCACTATGGAGGAAGGACGAGGAGGATTAGAGACCAAGCTAGGAGAGCTTTCCTCAAAGTGAACACTCCTCTCAATGAATAGCTCATGTGTCTTTGGATCCAAAAGTCTATATGCCTTAACACCTTCAGGATATCCAACAAAGATGCAAGGCCTTCTCTGAGGTTCTAATGCCTTGCACTTCTCTAGAGGTATGCATGCCCAAGCTAGACAACCAAAAACTCTAAAGTGTCTCACAACTGGTTTTCTACCACACCAAGCCTCAAAAGGAGTTACACCCTTCAAAGCTTTATGGGAAACCCAATTTTGTATGTGAGTGGCACAACTAATAACTTCTGCCCAAAATTGAGGACCAAAAGATCAAGCATGAATCATGCAGCTAGCCATCTCCTTAAGGGTTCTATTCTTTCTTTTAGCTACACCATTTTGTTGTGGAGAGTATGCAATTGAATGCTAAAGATCAATCCCCTCAAGAGTACAAAATTCCTTAAGTCTATTGTTCACATATTCCCTTCCATTATCTGTGCAAAGAATCTTGACTTGCTTCCCTGATTGCTTCTCAACATGAGCCTTGAAGGCTAGAAATATATCAAACACTTCACTCTTGTGAACAAGAAAGTAGACCCATGTGAAGCGAGAGTAGTCATCAATGAAGGTGAGGACATAGTGGGCCTTGCGAAATGATGGCACTAGAAATGATTACGCTACATCACTGTGAACCAATTGAAGAACTTCCAAAGCTCTCCAAGACTTCCCTTTATCAAACTTCTCTTTTGGATGCTTACCCATGGAACAACCTAAAAATACAGCTTCTGAAAAGTTGATTTGAGGGAGACCTGTAACCATAGCCTTGGAGCTAAGCTGTTGAAGATAGCGGTAATTGAGATGTCCAAACCACACATGCCATAGCTTACTTTCTGAATTTGAATGAGTGAGCAAGGCTGTAGAAGGAGACTTAGGCACAAAGTGGGAGAATGAGTAAAGTTGTGTGTTGTGATTGGCTTGTCCCACTATAACCAAGGCATCATCCTTATGTTCTTTGACCACAATTGAATCTGGTAGAAAATAAACTTTCTTGCCATCTCCAAAGTGAGTGATTTGGTAGATTGAAAGAAGATTGGCACTCAAGTTAGGAACATAGAGAACATTCTCAAATGTTCCATTATCCATGGCAACCGAATCTTTGCCTTCAACTTCCACTTGAGTATCATCTCCTATGAAGATGTGAGGTAACTTAGATGGCTCCAATGTAGAAAATTGTTCCCTTGAAGAACCCATATGACGAGTGGCACCCGAGTCAAGTATCCATTGCTATGAAAAACCTAAAGTAGCCACAAATGCTTGCCCTTTTCCTTTTGATTGTGATGAAGTGGAAGGAGATGAATCCTTCTTCTTGTAGGAAGATGGAAAATTGATGTTGTTCTTCTTGATGATGTTTGTCAACTCATCAATTTGCTTAGTGTGGCAATGATACTCATCATGACCAAACTTCTTGCAATATGAACAAGTTGGTCTCTCCTTCTTGCTTGAATTTCCCTTCTTGGGAGAAGATGAAGAACTCCCTTGTGATGAAGAATTCCCTTGTTTTGGAGAGGATGATTGTGCTTTATCTTGTTGTGTCTTTGGCTTAGATTGCTTCTGCTTCTTGTTAGAACCCTTTCCTTGATTCCCTTGATTCCCTTGATTAGCCACCAAAGCTTTCAACTTTGAAGACTTGAGAATCCCCATGCTTACCAAATTTTCTTGCTCTAACATCAACATTTCTATGAATGCATCAAATGATGGCATAGTGAAAGAACTACCAATTGTCAAGCGATGGGTTTGGAAGCTAGAAACAAATGCTGCATATTCTGGTGGAAGCTTTACTAAAAAATTGTAGACCAACTGTGCATCCTTCTTGTCAATGCTGCAATCCTTAAGTTGTGCTCTTAGCTCATTTTCCTTAGTAACATAGTCTTGGATTGTATCAAAATTCTTGGGATCTAACATTGTGAGATCATTGTCAAGCTGATAACCTCTAATCTCATCAACTTGGCCATACAATTGACCAAACTTTTCCCAAGCTTCTTTAATTGTTTTACACTTATCAATTTGAAAGATTAGATCTTTTGATACATATTTCCTTAAAGTTCCAAGAGCCATAGTATTTTTAGTGAGCCAATCCATATGAGCAATGGGATCAGCTTGAGGATTGGATGGTGCAACAATAGTTCCATCAATATAATGAGTTAATCATTTTTCCATTAACTTACTCCATGCATCAATCTTCCAAGAAGCATAGTTATGTGGAGTTAACAAAGAAAAATTAGGAGAACCCATAGCAGAAAAATGAAAGATAACAAGATAGAGAGAGGCACAATCACACAAGACACCCCCCAAATTCCCTCAATCAAAGACCCCCCCCCAAAAAAAAAAAGATGATTTGGCACTTTATAATTAGTGCGTGTATAATGGACACTTGCAAGACAAGAAAAGTGGGCTACAACATACTCAAATGACTGATACAAAAGACCAAACTGAGATTTTATCTTTACAAATGCCAAAATAGGCCAAAAATGACCAAGTGCTAAAAGTACAATTTCTGATCACAATCACTACAAACTGATAGCACCACTATGAAGTTCAGAAAAAATAATGCACTTTTTTAAAAAATGACACATGAAAAGGAGTTTGTATCAACCTGAATGAAGCCTCGAAAGTTGCAAAAATGGTGAAAATTCAGCTACACCTTAGAGAAATCTAATTTTCTAAAACATCCATTCACCAAAATCAGAAAATAATTGCACCACTATGAAGCACACAAAAAATTAGCCCAAATAAAAAAAAATTGCACCAAAAAAGGCCTCAAAATGACCAAGATATGGGCCTCTGAAGATGAACTACAAAATCAAAAGCTTCAACTATGAGAGGGTAAGATTTTCAAAAAGCAGGATGTCGCAGTGCTGATGCCATCATTATATAAGGTTAAATTTGACTGTCATTTGGCCCTCACCGACAATGTCACCAACTGCTGGAATCTTTAAACCGAATATTCTTTTCCTAGCCAGAATATGCTTTAAAGTCTTGCCGAAATCTACATGAAGGTTGCCGGAATATTCTTGTGGAATATTCTTCTCGTGTTTACCACCCAAATTGGCCTCCGGTTGATATTATTTTGTTGCCAAATTTTAGAAAGCTGGTTGCCAGAGTTTAATGACCAGTTATTTGAAGACCGGCTGGCTGCCAGTGAGTGTGGCTATGGGGCCTATGTGGGGGCCGCCTGGAGGCAGAACGCCATGCCACGTGGTAGACTATGTGGGGCCCATGATGGGTATAGTAGTACTTTGTGGACTATATGTCCACGGGTACTTTCTGAACTTTTTTTTTTATTATTTTTTTAATTTATTTTTAAAACAAAACTTTACATAAACTTAAAAATTGTGAAATAATTGAATTTTTTTTAATTTTTTTCTTTCAAAAAAAAATTTGCAGAAAATATATTTTATTTTTATTTTTGAAAAATAATTTTGTACCCAACGGAATAATAGTTGGGCCGCACGGCTCGGCCCCCAAATTTTTTTTGCCTCGATGGACAACTTGCTCTGATTTGGATGAATTGATAGTCCATCTTAGGGTTTTTGGCCCTTTTGAGCATGATGGTGATGTCCTTTTTGGTTGAAAATGCTCTGAAGTGGTAGCTAGGTCTTGGATCTAGCAACCACCTCCAATGTCCAACTGAGATGAAATAAAAGGAAAATTTGACTATCTCGGACACTCCGGACACAATGGTGAGCTCAGATTTGATGCAACAAGCTCCCAAAATGCACCTGCAACACATGTCCAAAAATGGAACCCTTCAAGAATCTCTCCAAATGACTAACTAAAGGCACTCCAATAGCTTTGATACCATGTAAGAATTGGCTATGAAGGTAGCCACCCAAGATCTAGAGGCCTAATAGAAAGCACAAGCATAAGAGAGATAGAGACAATATGACAAGAATAAACTGTATTTTGCCAATAATGCAAATAGAATGTAATGGACCAAAAGTACATAGAAGACCCCTTGGTTATATAGCCAAGGTGAGAACATAGAAGGGCATAAGATTATGACAAGTTTAGTAATCTTATGACATGAGACAACTATGAAAAGCTATCACTCCACCTAAAGTGGAAAAGTGATAATGTGATAATCACCACAAAAGGTGGAGAGATAATCACATGATGTGTCCACAAAAGGTGGAAGTGATAAAGTAATGACATGTCAAGTTCACCAAAAGTGGAAAATCTCCAACAACCTCCTATGTGGTCCCTAAGTAAACTTAACTAAGGTGTAATCATGACATAGGACAAGGTACAACACATTTAATTACACCAACACACCTATATATTAAGTTATATGGAAAGTAAACAAATTTATATAGGTTGATGAGAGATTTTTATGAGCTATAGAAAGTGCCACATGCATGGTACAAGAGATTAACTCATATTTATTAAGAAATGATTTTAGTAAAAGTGATGGTGAGCCTACTATTTACAACAAGTGATTCTAAGATTTTAATAGTTGTCTTATATGTAGATGATTTACATTTGATGGCAAGTGATGATATCCTCATTTGTAATTTCAAAGACTATAAAAAGAGAGTTTGAGATGATATAAATTTTGGTATATTAAAGTATATTCTAGGAATAGAAGTGATGAAAATGGTTCATAGTTTTTTATATCTCAAGTAATATATGTTGCTAAGATTTTGAGGAGGTTTAAAATGAAAAACAATGTAAGCCTACACTAACACCAATAGCCACAAGTCTAAAATTGAGTAAGACTATAACAACTATGTGAATCCAATTTTGTACAAAAATATGGTTGGAATATTTATGCATTTGACAATGACTAGGATTAATAAAATACATGTAGTAAGTTTTATTTCTATATCTATGGGGATACCAAAGGATACACATTGGAAAATAGGTAAAAAATTCCTAAGATGTATTAATGGAAACAAAGGATCTGAAATTTTATATACTACAATAAGTGAGTTTGGGCTAGTTGATTATACTCATAGTGATTGGGAAAGAAGTTTGGATGATAGAAAGAGTGCATCAAGATAAGTGTTGCATTTGGGCTCAATAAAATCATCCCTCCAAAAGCAACTCAATATGGAAATCCCATTAGTATATGATACCATGGATATTTAGAGATTTTATTTTCTTTGTTAATTTAAACTTGAGGAGTAGGAAACCATGGCAAAGAATAATTTTTGGGTAGGGGACATGCCCATATATGTGGATTTCTTGAATAAGAGGATTATCTAGATGTACTGATTGCATGACATGCCTATGGTATAGTTCTAAGAATATTGTTGTTAAGTACCATGGAAGAAGTAGGTGAAATGGTAAAGAAATAATAAATCACATTCAAATGAGGAGAGAAAAGTTAATTGATTATGGGCCCCTACTATCACCATGTCAAAAGTCTATCAAACTTAATATTGGTGCATGTGCTAATTAAGATTAGCTAATTTATTTAGATATAAATCTTGAGTCAAAATGTCACTAATCATTAACACTATCACAATATGGCCAATGACTAATTGTATAGTGACACAAAAGATAATTTCAAGAATATTTTCATCTTTTCTGACATGTTTATGTTGTTGTAGATACATACATATACAACATTTTAGAATATAAGGTTGACGTTTTTTAGCAAAGTCACCTTAATATTTTTGTAGTGTTTATAATTAAATAAATGATTCTTAATATAATTAATTTCTCAAAATAATTTTTTGAAATTATTACTCATCTTGTTAGTTGTCAATAATTTGATTTATTTTTAAGAAAAACTTATTAAATCCTTATTATAATGAGTATATTTTATATTGCAAATAAATATTAATATATTTATATATTTAATGTTAAAGAAATAGTTTAATTTTTTAATATATACCTACCTCTTTTTCACACAACACTTATCTCATTGATAAAAGAAAAAAAAGGAATTATTTTTTAATTAATTTTGTGATTTCATCAATCAAATTGTAATTTGTTTCAACTAGTGGCACAGCCTCTTTTACACTATAAAATAACTAAAAGACAATTTTAGATATACAATGACAAATGAATGAAACTCTATAATTAATTAATTGTAAAAATTTCTAGGAAAAAAAAATTCTCAACTTAGCAACTTTCCAAATATACAGTAATGAGATTCCTCTTTTATAATTATATTTGTTTCAATTTAAACAATTAAATAAAAATATATACAAAATATGTTATGCTTATAATCAACCCAAATCATTAAAATGTCAACTTATTTTTTAATATTAACCAAAATTTAGTATAATATGTTAAAAGTTGTACCAATAAGAGTAGTATGGAGTGATTATTCAAAGGCCAAAGTAACCAAATAGGTCTGCTACAATGAAGCTAGAGATAATTAAAAAAGAAAAAAGAAAAAAAAACTAACATAGCTAACTAGCTAAGATAATTGTAGGAGTTTTAGAATAATAGAAGTCGTTGCAATAAACTCTACCAAGGAATAAAGATATTCTACCAAAACAACCTTAGATATGATTTACAAACATAATAGAAAAATCATTGGTAACAAAGAAGTCATAAGCCATTCGTGGCATAAAAATGAAAAATATAACCTTTTATAGATAAAGGTAGAAGCAACCATATGAAAGATTCATTAGCAAAGTCACACATAGTTCCGTAGTTAGGAGAAGATCCTACCATACAATTGTCAATAATAAGTATGAAATAGGGTACTTGTAGAGCCTCAAAGGAAGAGAGCATGTAGCAATAAACTCCATCAATAGAAATAATTCCTTCCTCTAGTATGAATAGTTGTAAACAATCTACAATTCATAGATGCAAGAGCCAATGATATTTTTTCTAAAAAAATTAATAATAATTTCTTGTTGAATTTTAGCACTATAATAATTTGAATTGTGATAAATATTTCAAAGAACAAGAAACTCTAGAGTTTACCTCTCACTTTTCTCTAAATTGTAGATCAAGATTTCTTCATAGTGTCAAATTCTTAATCCATAGAAACACAAACTTTAGGATTTTATCAACTTTATTGAAGTATTTCCTTCTCCAAATAATTCTTATCAAGATCAATCATAATATCCCTCCAAGAGCTCCTCCATGTGATAATTCCATTGCTATCTCATACCATGTATATTTCGTTCTTTTATTTTCTTTGTTTATTAAAATTGGAGGAGGAGAAAATTCTCCCCAAGAACAATTTTTGGGTAGGGGAAATCCCCATAAATGTGGATTTCCTAAGTAAGAGGATCTCCAAATGTGCCAGTTATATGTTGTCCTTGTGGTATACTTCCTAAAATATTTTTGTTTGATAAATTTAGTGAACCCAAATAGCTTAGAGATTCAAGCTCTATAGGTATTGTTCCTAAAAAGTGATTTCTTGAAAGGTCTAATGACTCTAGTTGACTCATTTCTCCCAAACTATTTTGAATGGTCCCATTCAAATTGTTCATTGAAAGCTTTAAAAGCCTCAATCCCTTCAAATTCCCAAAATTTGAAGCAACTTCTCTGTCCAATTCATTGTTTGATAGAACTATGGTTGTGAGAGTGGAAAGAATATATTCATAATGTTGATACGCTCCTTCTAAAGTCATATCCAATGCATCTGAATAAGGAAGATAAGAAGCAAAAAAATAAAAAAACATCTTGACTTTCTATTGTCATTGCTCGAAATGATACAATTGCATGTGGAATTGAACCTGATATATGATTAGATGAAAGGAGCAAGATCTAGAGGCTCCTTAGTTGGCCAATCTTTGGAGAAATGTTGCATGTAAAAGTAGTTTGTTTCATCACCAATACTCTAAGCTCAAAAAGATTTCCAACTAATTTTTGAATTTCACCTTCAAATAAATTATTCCCAATATCAAGAACATGTAGCTTTGAACAATTTACTATTGAGGGGAGCAATGATCCGTTCAACTTATTATTATGAACAACTACTGAATTCAATTCACTTAGCTGACTAAAGTCATGGAGTAAGCTTCCTTCCAAACTATTATTTGCTAAATTTATGACAATGAGGGAAAAGCATTTGAACAAGCATGCAGGGATCACTCCAGTTAAGTTGTTGTTTGCAAGATTTAATAGGACAAGTTCAAATATTTGGCCCAAGCTTGAAGGAATATTGCCATTGAACGAATTGTCATTGACAAGTGATTGTTCTATATTGAAAGACCAAATTGATGGGATGTGTTCACTCAATGCATTTCTAGTAGCATCCATATTGAAGTATTTGAGAATAGATGATTCCTTGAAAGATTTAGAGATTGCAACAGAGGATTGGCTTCCGATAGCCAAGAAGGAATTTATCCCACAAGACCGGTGTTAACTAATTCTAGTGTATCAGGCGAGAATTGTGTTGAAATCCGAGGTGGAATTTGATCGCCAATCATACAAGACACTAAACTGATTGTAGTTAAATTAAAGGATGGAATACATGTTTTGCAAATATTTAGCACGCTATTGGATAGATGCATTAGCTTCAGGCTTGTAAGGTTGTGAAGAAAATGTTTCTGTAATTGATGGGTTGTGGTTTAGTGTCAGGGATAGAAAGACCAAAGAAGGTGGAAGTGAAGATGAAGAGACGGTTTGATTGAAACGACTGCCATCAACATACAAGTGAGTGAGGGAAGAAAGTTGGGCAAATGATGGTGGAATTGTCCCACTTAGCTGGGTGTCCTCAAGAACCAGATACTTGAGTAAAGAGAGATTACCCAAAGAATTTGGAATTGTACCGCTCAGTGGATTTAGTGAGACTTCCAAGAGAAATTGGTATGTTGCCTCTTAATTGGTCGTCTGAGAGATCGAGAAGCCGGTGTGTTCTCACTTAATTGGTTGTGGGAAAGATTTAGATACTCAAGAGAGTAAATATTATCCAGAGAAGCCGGTATGTTTCCGCTTAACTTGTTGTCGGAAACAATTAGTACCTTAAGAGAAGAAATATTACTCAGAGAAGCCGATATGCTTCGACTAAGCTGCAGGGAGGTATGCTTCCATTAATGAATTCATTCATGGAAAGCAAAAGGTATGTAAAGCGGGTGAGAAAACAAATGGAAGAAGGAAACATCCCAATCAATTCACATAAAGATAAATCTAATTTTTGAATATATTGGAGATTTCCGAGACAGAAAGGAAGTGTAGTACTTCTTATTCCGCCAATGGACAGTGATGTGAAAGAACGAAGGTTGCACAAGCTCTCAGAGATCACACCTTGAAAGTTGTCAGAGACTTCAAGAAGATCGACATCAAGAGAGACAACGTGGTTGGTGTGATTATTGCAGGATATGCCATCCCACATTGTGCAACAGTCTACTCTATTTACCCACAAACTGAGAAAGCCTTCAGAGACATTCAAGGCCTCTTTGAAGCGAATCAGAGATTCTGATTCATTGCAAAGACATCTGTTGGACGTTAGTCGATGGGGAAGAGAAAGGCTTGGCGAGGGGAAGAAGACAATGAAAACTGAAATGATAACTAAACACAGCTTCTGTAAAGAGATTACCATTTTGGATGGAGGGGAAGAAGGAAATGCAGATCATCTTCAGTCCTCGGGTGCTTTATTTTTCAGACCGATCCCATCAGCGGTCAATGAATCTTTTTTCATTTAAAAAGTTACGTGATCATTTATGTGGCTGATACTTCATCATGAGAAAGAAATTAAATTTATACAGCAATCACTAAACTATGATTACAAAGAAGTCTGATAATATCTGGAATTTTAAGTGGCAGACAACAAAAGTCATGTCGAGCAGTTAATGTTAATGTCACATGTCAAATGGTTGCTTTTCAGATTGTACTAAATTTTGGTCTTCCAGTTCAAACCGTGCTTAAATAATATTGAATTCTTAGAAACAATAAAATTGTGGAAGTAATTATTTGCATCAGTATTGTGATTTATTATTAAGATCCTCTAATTAAAGGATTAAAGAGAGTTTTAGAGACTAATGAAATCAAGGAGATTAAAATGATGGAAATATGAGAAGGTGATATTTACTAATTAAATTTTAGAATCAAATTTTGGATTAGAGAGTTAAGATGATTGAAATTGGAGAAGCCAAGTGTATGGATGTAATTGTGGTAGCAATTCTAATTAGAATACACTTCCATCTATTTTTTAATGATTTTGTTCTAAGCAGAGTTTGATCATAGAATATACAACACCTATTCACCTAATGATATTTAAGGTAAGGGAAATAATGATGGTGGTAAGGAGCATAGGGGGGCTTACCATGTGAGGTTTAAAATTTATGACTTCCCTACATAAATGAAGCCTCAAGATTGAATTAATAGTGAAGGTTAGAGAGATAAAAGGACTTCTATACATATGTTGATTCAATTGTTAGTTGCTAACATTGGTTGATGAGTAATAACTTAGAAATTATTTGGAGTGTGCTTTGATAATAAATCTCACTTGTTGACAACTTATGAATTGGCTAAAAATGATGCTAATAGAGGATAATTGATGATTGGTTTACTTGTAAACATGGAGAAATCATTTTGTTGTTTTTGTGATCTCTAGTCAACAATTGTTTAACCATTCAATGATTTGCAAATTTCCTCTAGGATGATGTCTTTAATATATAGCCTTACATTATTTTAAATTTTTGATACCAATATCAATAGGTAATGGTCAAGACCCACTATTATTGGCCTTGAATCTGAATTCAAATGTCAATAAATTGCAACCTAAACGTGTCGATTATACAATCCAAGGGTCATAGTCTCAATTTTTATTCTTGTCTAAATTGAGTTGACTACTAAGTCAAACTAGTCCTTAATAAAAAATATTACATATTATAATGCAACATTAGGTGTCTAGAGAATGAATACTCCAAAATTTTGATATGACGTTAATGCAAATTTGTGTAAAATAAAAGGAAAAAGGGTGATGTATTTGATCATAATCACTCAAAAATCAATTGGAATCCCTCATCTTTTCCAAATGGGGTGTGCTTAGGATGTACTATGGGAGAGCATCTTAAGGAGAAATTGGACAAAGGTAAGTCCTAGCCTTGTGAGGTTCAAGTTTAAAATTGGTTTGTGGTGACTTGGTCCATTTCCTACTTCACTTTGGTCTATTTCCCTTGTTGAAAGAGTGAAGTATTTGAATTTTTTTGAGAAAAATCACTTTCCTAAAATGTAAAGAGGGGATTATATCAAGACTCTTTCCACTAACAATGGTAGAGAATGTGTGAACAACAGATTTGAGTAGTTTTGTTCTCTTGATTGGGTATATCTTAGCATTCATTTCCATATAATCCACAACATAAAATGGTTATAGAGTAGAATATGTGTTCCCTAAAAGAGATTTCTTCTATTGATTAGATTTTGAAGATGCCACTTAGATCCAAAAGTCTATATTTTGAGGTAGGACAATGCAATACTTCTAGTTCTCTATGTTGATGACTTGGTCATTATAGGGAGTTCTTCACTACTTTCTAAAGGTCAAGATTGCACAATCCCTTTCTAGGATCACTCTAGCATAACCTAGGTATGCTCTTGATTTTCTTGATAAATTTCACATGTTTAGTTGCAAGATTATTTTGACTCTATTTCTACCCAAAGCCAAGATTTAGACATAATGTTCCATTTACTTGTTGATATCACTTGGTATCATCAACTTATTAGTAGCCCCATTTATTTAACTCATACCCATTCAAATATCTCTTATATGGTTGGCATGGTTTAACACTTTTTATAGGAACTACATGAGCTTCATGGGAAATTTTCCAAACACATGTTTGTCTATTTTTAGGTAACTCATAGATTTGTATATTAATTATCTCATAGCCACAACTTTAATATTTGTTAAATACATGGTTTTTTATTGGGTAGGTTATCTTGATAATTGCAAGTCTACTTCCAACTATAATTTTCACTTTGTTTAAGGCCCCATTTCTTGGCACTCTAAGAAGTAGCATGAAATTTATTTTTCATCCATAGACATTGAATATGGACTGATTGGGAATAGCATCATTAATTATATATGTATTGAAAATATATTTATTGAGTTTAGTATACATTTTCAAAGGCATAGAGTTATATTTTTTTATAGTTGGACTATTATCTAGATCTTAAAGAACTTGGTCCACCTTCAAAGGAACAAACACATTAATATGCATATGCACTATAATAGGGATTGCATCTATGATAAGGCCATTCATTTGTAGAATTTTCCTCCATTAGAGTAGGTTGTAGATATTTTTATGAAATTCCTAAGAAAATCCAAGTTTCTATAACAATCTAGGATACTTTTCCATCATGTAGAGCCTCCTTGACCTTATTTTATTTTGTAAATTCTTTTTAGGGGGTGGGTGGAGGGTTCCTAGAAGTCCTTTTTAAACTTATGCAAGATCATTCTATACATGGTACCTCCCATGACCATGTTTTTAGGACCCACCATCTCCACCTAAGTTATCCTTATGGGGTTGTAACTAGATTTGATTATTTTATGTGTTATTTTATTTATCCTAGCACATCTAGGATATGCTTGCTTATCTAGGTATTGACTTGTATAGGTTTTATCCCAAACACGTGTATCTAAGTTAAGAGACATTTTCTTTCACCACATATATCACATTGTTGAGTGATAGATCTACTTTTCGAAAGTAGTTTTTTTTGTTCGTCTCCTCTCTTACTAACACACCTTATAGTAAGATTTTATCCTAAGTATAGCTTATATATACTAATCTCATTCTTATACTTAAATGAATGTTTTATATTATTGTAATCTTGTAGCAATAGAATTTTAACATTTGATTATTATATGTACTTGTTTTTGTTTATTTTCCATTCATTTTGATAGTAAACATTAAGGTAATTTTGCACTACAAGAAAGGGTCAAACATGTCACTAAGAATGATTTTTTTTTTTTTGAAAAATAAGAACATAGAAATTTGGCTCATTTGGATTTGGACGTTTACAAGATGTGGCTCAAACCATTGAAATTAGTCCCAAACAAATAAGATATCAATTCAAAACTCAAGACAAGCTTGTAGTAGATAGATCACATTTTCAAGTTAGAAATAGAGAATATTTCAAAATTAATTCCAACAATTTATATAACTAAGCATTTTCATCTTCCTCATTTACATTCCTAATGTACTAGTTATTTTCTATATTACTAGTCTTAACATATTCCATTCATCTAAATTGATTCATATTGATATATAAATCTTATAAAAGTATTAGCTATAGACAATGCTTCCTCTTCATCTAATGCATAATCAAAAAAATTGATGTAAAATATTATTACACAATTATGCTCATAACCTTTTCTCCTTAATACAATAGATTATAAAAGAATTGTATCTGTCATTAGATAAAACAAACCTTATTTTCCTTAGACAATTATATCCCTTAGAAGTGGATTTGATACATGAAAGGTTTCTAAACAGAGGTTTGATTTTATCTCTACGTAAAAATGGAGGATTGATTCTTGATTTGACTGCAATGAACGTGATATGCTTTTCCAACGACTAAAGTTAAAGCAGTCTCGAGCATCTTATGAATGGGTAGTTTAAGCTACAGTAAAGCAAGTCAACAACAGCGAGTAATCTGTGACCGATAATTCATAATAGACATTAGTGGACACCTGTGATGTGCATGCTAGAACCATAAATGAGATAGAGACTGCCAACCCTAAAATGTATGGTCGAAATGAAGAGATAAAGGGAAAAGCCGTGAGTGACCAACCGATGCCCCAAGAATCGCAATGGCCCATCAATGTTATAGCAGTAAATGTTATGTTCAAGTAAACAAATGAACTTTAAAAGTGAAGGCCAAGTCAAGCAAGCGAATTTGGTCATTATGCGTGTGTTTTACGTTGGCTTTCATTTGAAAATCTGAAGAGTGATGAGCTCCTTAGGGTTTATTAACTATCGTCATTCTTAGTCATAAACTAAATTGCTAACCTCGTGGCATTAATTAACAATCCTTATTAAGTGTATGAATTTCTTATGTTATTTATTTTTGTTTAGTTTTGGGATTTATTGGTCATAACTTTTAAAGGAAAGTTTATTATTTTAAAACAATTCTAATGGTTTTATGAGAGAAACAATATTAAATCATATTAAGTAAAGAGTAATTATAATTAAGCATGTTGAATATACACATTGTTATATGTGAATCAAGTGAAATAAAATCTATAGTAATCAATATAAAATAGTCTCTCATGTCTTACATAATATAAGAATTCCTTACCATCTATGAAATAAATCCTGGCATTACCACATACTCATTTATCTTTTTTCTTTACAGATATTAGAGTATGTTTCTTACCACTTTCATCATAGTGTAAGTATTGTCCTTATACAAATATATGAATATCATAATACCATTGTCAATATTCCTAATAATAAATTACATATATCCTTTAATATTATGCAATACTTCCTCGTGATATGTACCTATCTAAAATTTTAACAAACATTGCTCACTTATTGGCACCTTATGTTATTTCTACAATTGGGAAATTTTATGTGGATTTGGATATTCTAACCTTTTCAATTTGAACTTATCAACCATCTCTTTTGATGCTAAAATGTACTTACTACCATTGATTATGATGAGTTTATAGAACTTATATTTAATCTTGCATATAGTTCTAAATAGACTTCTCTTTTGTACTAGTTCTTTATCCATACCATTATTGTTTAACAAAAACCTTTTCATAATCAATGAATCACATCTCTCTAATTTATTTATTGTGATTTATCATCATCTTGACTCTTCACAAGCACTGTAATTCTTGTGCAACCTTTAGGTCTTCTACTAATACTCCATTTCTTTTTAAAACATTCAAATGTACTCTATGTCCTTCTATTCCACATATAAAATGAGATAATATGAAGGATCTTTCACTACATCTACCATATCCTCCTCCATTAATCTTATATTCATCTATTCTTTTATTTTATTATGAACTACTACTTGCTCTTCCTTCATTTTCTTCATTATAAGGTTTTCCAACACCATCTTAATGTCTTTCTCTTTGTACTATTATTTTTTCTTAACTATTCTACATTCTCAAACATTTTTTTCAACTTCTCTTCTTCCTTTAATTCCAATTGATATGCTTTTTTAATTTTCATTTGTCGTACCATACTAAATTATTCTTGAATAGACCATCTTAGTCCACTTATCTAGATCTAGAAACCTTTTCTTCATCTACTTCACAATGT
>VDFB02168334.1:0-23357 GCA_007258455.2 Sequoia sempervirens
AAGCTCCCACTAAAAATGTAACCAATGAATGTAACAAACTATCATGACATCATGATAAAAACATCCTAATGAAGATCAACCAAAGAGTTCCCTCACACAATCAAAGAGCGCAAATGAAACATGACCTCCTCAATAAGAAAACAAAGTAAGCCATGATCCAAATACCAAGAAGATTCATTGCCATGTAACCTAAATGAGGATCTAATCCAAAACCATCAACAATGCACTTCATAAACCATCATGATATGCCAAAGTCTCTAAAGCACAAGAAACATCCATGACATCATGATCACGACCAAAATGAACTAACATCACCCAATCGTGTCCCACATATCTGCATATCATAGTCAACTACATAGGTCTAACATCATGACCATACCTGGTAATACCATCTCACCTCTTCAACATGACATCAAAACCAACAAACCAGGTGACTAAACGAAGCCACCAAAACTAAAAATGCATCAACACTGAAATATCTATGGGCATAAACAACCCATGTCGAAGTCATAGATGCAACAAGTAAGTATAGATCACCTACAATGCTACACAACCTTTAGATATAACATGAAGCATACAAATCCAACTAAAATTATAACCATGTCAAAAAGAGAGTAATATAAGATGTACAAATGAGCATATAATGAATCCAACATCAAATCTCCTAGATCCAACAATCCATAAGCTCATAGTATCAACATAGGGCCAAAGAAACCCATAAAAAACTTAGGATATAATATTAGCAAAAAAATCATGTCAAAACAACTTTAAACCTAATCCACTATGCAGTGCTCTGAGCAAGCTTTCTGTCGACTAATTGAAGTCCAAAATCTAACTCCCTATGCACCTGATATGACCTCTCAAAGCTTAAAAAGAACACCTACCTTCCACCAAGAAAAATAATGTCAAAACTACAAAATATGGAAAAATATCTAGCACCACAGTGTAGAGCTTTGAGTCACCTTTCAAACGAGTCCAAAAAGAGCAAAAAAGGACCACTTGGGCAAAATTTATGCCCCTTATAAGAAAAAGACTAGTTTGCACTTGAGGATAAAAAATTTAGGTAGCTGAGCGGCAGCCCTACCCAGGTGGCAAAACCCAGACTGGTGGCAGACCTGAAACTATTATATAAATTCTATTTAAATCTCCATATACAAAAATCATCATTGAGCCCTGTAATTAAAATCATGGGAAGATTTTGAAAATGGTGAAAATTTTAAAAATTTAAAAAAAAATTTATGAAATGATTTTAACCCCATGTAGGGGGACAACAGCGGGGCTCAACAGGCTCCCAGCCAGAGTGAGGCCACCATCGGCAACACATCCGCTGACAAGGAGGGTTGATCGTGGTACTATTAGCTCTACCAACAATCCCCTCTCGGCACTACCGATAATGGTACGACTGTGGGAAGGGGGGCGACTCCCTCCAAAGCTTTTAATTTTTTTTTTTTGATATTTTTCTATTAAAAACAATTTGACCCCTTTAATATATATAATTTCTATTTTTTATTTTATTTTGTAGGTAAAAATAATACTGATGAAATTTTTTAAATTTTTCTTTTTTTTTTAATTTTCTAAATAAACTCGACAGTTGTACGACTGCAAAATAGGGCATTTTACAAAAAAAAAATGCATTTTTTTCCAGTAGCCAAAATAGGAATTTAATTATATATCAAAATTCATCTCTCGGCCAACCTGAATCCAACCATGAGATCCATTTTGTCTGGGGAGGTCATTTGTAAAATTTCCCCCACAAAACCCCCATTTGAATGCACATCTAAGAAACCCTATTTTTCCCTGATTTTTCCACACCCCAAATCTGCAAACAACTCATCATAACAACAAACCCAAAACCCTTAGATCTTTAATAAACAACTTGCAAAACCATCATATCTTTCCATGTCTTTCATTCTCTCATGCATTTCATAGATTCAAACTAAATCCAACATTTTATCAACCTATGGTTATAATTAAAATCTCCAACCATGAAAGCTTTGATACCACTTGTAAGGAAACTTGTAGCCATTGTATGACAATTTCCACATAACCCAAAAAAGATAACAATGCAAATAAGTGATTAGAATCCACATGCAAGAGAATAGACAACATACCCATCAAAGATGACACAAGATATACCTTAGGAAAACCCTCAAGAGGGAAAAACCTAGCCTCCAAAAATATCCATACTCCATATTAATCAGCCATGAAGCAAATATAAGAGTTAAAATGAACACCTCTAAAACATCAAGCCCTAAAATGCATTCCCATGTGTCCAAGCATGAATCTAGACATCCCATGCCATGCTTCACAAACGTACTCTCAAGAATACTCAATAATGACATCCAAACCATTCAGCCCACCTAAACCACTACACGTGTTTCCTTTTATAGACACAAGCTCACACATAATACAACTAGTGGTTTAGGTTAAACCATGTGCACAAAACCATGTGAACACAAAACCACTAACCATTTATTTAATATTGGGTACTAAGACATCACATTATTTAATATTTCCCCAATATTAAATTATTATCACATGTCTTCCACACATTAAATAATGATACAATGTTACAATACAACATCAAGTGGACCCCAAATAATTATCTTGTGTGATTAGCAACACTGCCAAGGTGTATCAAAACTATTAAATAATTATTTAATTACAATATTATGATAAATCAATTTATGCAATGGTGTACAACACCATATCCAAATAGTATAGAGCCTTGATTTGACATTGAAGTTTAGGATCCTCATGATTTAACATCAAAACAATGTCTTGTCGTGATTCTCACCTTAGGTGAGTGTGCCTTGGAGCATACCCTTTCTCATTTTCTTATACATCTCTACATTCCTTGCACAGTCTCAATTTCAGTTGGTTGTGCTTGTATTCTCTTAGCATTAAGAAGGGACTATGATGTGATAAGCTAATGCCTCTTTCAATGAATCAATGGATGAATCTTCTTTTTGGGAGGCCTCATGAACCTTCTATCTTGATCTCTCATATGGGGGATTATTTTAGTGGATCACACTCTAAGATTCATGTACTCCTAATCAAAGTACTATCTATATTTTTGACTTCATAGAGTTTTATTGTCTTTGTTAACATTCATTGAGTAGTGTCCATATTTTTGACTTCATAGAGTTTTATTGACCAAGATTTATACTCCCTAATAACCTTAATAAGGTGCCACAAAATGCTATATCAATGCATCACTAATTTTAACTCATGTGAACAAAGTGAAGCAAAAAATGCGAAGGTTTAATGTCACAAGGGTGAATGCAACAAGGTTGAATGTCATAGGGGACGAATGCAACAAGGCCAAAAACCTTAAGAGATGTTGTAACAACACCACCTCAAAAGGTGTTCACACAACAAAGGGGCATTACTCAATACATGAAGGTCACACCTTAGGGAATATCACACATGACATCACCACCAAGAGAGGACTAGTCAAGGAATATAAAATCATACCTTGAGGAATACTAGCCATAATGTTACCACTAAGGAGAATTTCATATGCCAAGAAAGGTCACACTCTTATGGGACATCAAACTTAATACCATCACAAAGGAGACGCATCACATGGATTAAGAAGGCCACACCTTGGTTGAAAAGGTCACATTTCCTAGGAGATGTATGCTATCATCACTAATAAGGGACCATTTCCTATGCAAAAAATGAGTGAGGGACTATATGCCCCCCCTTAAAATGTCAGCATACTTACTATATTGAAATTTTAAGGAGAAAGAAGGGAAGAGGGGATCCTTGAAAAAGGATGCATGCCTCCCAAAATAAGTTATCCTTTCCCCCCAAGAATAGAGACAAGGACAACCACACAAAGGAGCATCATGTTGCTGCCATGAAAAATATGGTTGCATTTAAGATTGTACCAATATGGATGCCAATAATCAAAGAACATAAAGCTACAAATGCCACTTAGTGATGAGTAACATGATAGGATGAAGATCATTATTGTTTAGAGGAATTAGAGCATGAACACAAGGAAGAGAACAACAATCCAAGTAGTATTTTATTACTCAAGGATTGGAATTGATTGATAGCATGACCATGCACTCAATGATATGCACAAAATGAGCTTTTGTTGTAGATTTTTTTTCATGTTCTTGGAGGAAGAGTAATCAGGTGGGCTTTTGACAAGCCTCAACAAGATATTCTCTCAAGATCAATAGTAGGGGACTTTCTTTCTCTTGTAAAGAGAAGCTTGCTTTATTATCACAAGATTCCATACCTACACGAGAATCTTTAGGTTTAGATTGTAAGATTTTTTACTCTCCCATAAAGGAGGGCGTAGAATCTAATGAACTCCAATCATCACTAAAACATGTGTTTGAAGAGGAAGCAGTATCATGACCATTATTTATATTTGTCCTAGGAGTATTTTGTGTGATGAAATTTACATTAAGTGACGGGTTTGTAGATGCTTTCATTTCTTTCGAAGGAAAATAACCAAGACCTCTTGTTTTTTCTTGTAAGTTAGGTTCTATAGGAACTCAAATACTTTGTTCCTTTACACCACATCCTTTTCTATTATAGCCAAATTATTTCAGCAGTTGCTAACCTCTTCCATAAATGGCTTCCATTTCTTTCAAAGAAGGTGGTTTTTCAAGATCATTCTCATTGTATGTGGAAATGTATAATTTGTGTTTTCTTCTCTACTAGAAGTTGTGAAATCAGAGGCTTTTGATGATTCAATTGGTATCTTTGCTGCTTCTTTATCTTTTCTTGACTTTGACTGCATAATCTTGTATTCCCCTATGAGTGTAGGTGTGAAATCTAATGATCCCCACTGATCATATAACAACTTTGTCACTAATAAAATCCACTCATCTTTGTCCTTAACTTGTAAAGGTTCCCCTTTTGAATTCACTATCAATGTTCTTAAAGGACTTTTCATTCCGTTCTCAGTTTGTAAACAATTTTAAAATTTTGGATCAACTTTTATCATGTGAACCTTGTTGTTGTAAGTGTATTTCATTAGATGATGAAGCATTGGATGAATCCATGGTCTCCCCAAGAGAAGATTATATGATAAGTAATGTTATCACACCAAGCAGTTGTCTTCCCACATTGTCAAAACCATGAATAGAAAAATTGCCTAGTTGAATTTTAGTCTTATATGTTCCAATAATATCCAAAAGGTTCACACTACATTGATCCTTGAACCATTGTCAACAAGGGTATGCCTAATCCCAATATTTTTAATAACAACCAATATCATCAAAGTATCATTTTAAAAAAAAATTCTAAAGGGCGTAATTCACTTTGATGAAAAATAATATCCATATTAAGTGAATTCATATTCTTAATCAAAGTTGCCACATCATTTAGTTGTGCACTAGGTGGGATGAAAACTTTTTATAAAGTGTTTTGAAGCATGCCATGGTAAGTAGGTGATGTTTGAATCAAATCCCAAAGGGAGATCTTAGCAGGAGTTTTGTGAAGTTGTTCTACAAGATCATACTCCTTCCACTATGTTGAGGTAAACAAGGGGCACAAGATAAAATAGTGTGTGGGAAAGGTATCGAGGAAGGAATGATTTGTGCTTGTATTGGTTGCTTATTTTTCTAGTGTTATATGTGTGAGCTACAATATGATAACTTGGTAGTTACGACACATGATTACTAGTAAGTTGTTTTTGAAAAACTTAGAATATGTCTGTGAGGTTTAGGAGGTCCTATAATGAGAGCTGACTTAGGAGGTCCAATAATTAGAGGACTCATAGGAGGTCCAAATGGATTTTTAGGAGGTCCAATATTCAAGGGAGATCTAATGGCTAATTGTGCATTCATAACCTCAATGGATTCAACTTCCTATTGATGGTTTGATAATGATGGGGGACCTAAGGTGACCTTATCATCTTCATCTAAGCAAGCCATCTTACTATCTTTTGAAAGAAATGTATCAATGATTTCATTCTCTTTCCCAATAGTATATTCCCAAGAAGGAGAGGTAGGGGGAGAGAAAAAAACAAGATTCTCATGATGCTCAATGATTGGATATTCTAACACCAAGGTACCTTCGTTACAAGTAGGAGAGGTATTAGGAGAAGAACAATTATGATTGTCATGATTATTTCATCCTCTTGCACCAAAATATTCTCACAAGTGGGAGAGATGTTGGGAGATTGATGAGGACTAGGCAAAGTGATGTTAAGAAATATGTCAATGATTTCATTCTCTTGTGCCGTAATATCTTCCCAACTGGTAGAACTATTGGGAGAGGTACAAATAATATTCTCAAGACATTCAATGATTGTGTCTTCTAACACCAAGGTACCTTCGTCACAAGTAGGAGAGGTATCAAGAGAAGAACAATTATGATTTCCATGATTATCTATGATTGCATCCTCTTGCAGAAAAATATTCTCAGAAGTAGGAGAGATGTTGGGAGATTGATGAGGACTAGGCAAAGTGATGTTAAGAAATATGTCAATGATTTCATTCTCTTGTGCCATAATATCTTCCCAACTGGTAGAACTATTGGGAGAGGTACAAATAATATTATCAAGACATTCAATGATTATGTCTTCTAACACCAAGGTACCTTCTTCACAAGTAAGGGACATATTGGGAGAAGAAAAACTATGTTTGCCATGATTATCGATGATTGCATCCACTTCCACCTAAAAATTCTTAGAAGTGGGAGAGATATTGGGAGAGTGACTAGAACGCTTATCAATGGTTTCATTTTGTTTCCTTAGATTATACTCATGTAAGTAGGGAGATTACAATCATACAAGCCATGTGTTACCCTATGAAAACCATATGTTTGAAAAGAGAATATATCTCTACTTGCCTTATGGATTTTCAATGTGTTGTAACAACCTAGGGTTTTAAATTTGTGCAAAAATGAAAACTAATCTATCCAAATTATGCAATGATTCAAAAAAATGTAAATAATTGTCCTATAGATCTAATGATTTCCAATACTGAAATACAATAATTTTTCCCAAGTTTATAGCAAATCAAGAAAAATGACATTTTCCTTGCACATACCATAACATCTTTTCAAAATTTCAAATTAGATAGTTGCAAGTATAAATAGGTTGATAATATAGAGACTAAAAGTTGTGAAAATTTTTCCTTAGACACCTTTATCATGATAGGGATGTCCAAGGGCATCTGAGTCCTTGAACGACATTCAAAAAATTGAAAAACATAATATGTATGTTATTTTTTAATGTTGTTGTCTCTGGTTGCAAATAGGTTGAACAATTGATATTTTTCAAGATTTTGCTTAATTTAGGACAATGTACTTGAAAATGCAAGTGTTCAACAAAGGTACAAATGTTTTGACAAGTTTTGAATGCAAGTTTTAGATGTAAAATACAATAATTGACTAATCCTAATATGCAAATTTTTTGAAGATGATGATTTGATGCAAATTTGAAACAAAACAAAGTAACTTTTTTACTTTTAAGACAATGTGATTTAAGTCCCAATATGCAACAATAAAAGACAATTTTGAATGCAATTTTCAGATCTAATATATATAATAATTAACTGATTTGAAGATGCAAAATTCTAAGAATGACATGATTTGATGCAATTTTGAAACACAACTATACAAATTTTCACTTGTTTTTGGTGTAAATAAAAGATACAATTTACATGCAAGTGTCCAACAAAGGTACAAATGTTTTGACAAGTTTTGAATGCAAGTTTTAGATGTAAAATACAATAATTGACTAATCCTAATATGCAAAATTTTTGAAGATGATGATTTGATGCAAATTTGAAACAAAACAAATTCACTTTTTTACTTTTAAGACAATGTGATTTAAGTCCCAATATGCAAAAATAAAAGAAAATTTTGAATGCAATTTTTTAGGTCTAATATATAATAATTAACTGATCTGAAGATGCAAAATTCTAAGAATGACATGATTTGATGCAATTTTGAAAAATAACTATACAAATTTTCACTTGTTTTTGGCCTAAATAAAAGATACAATTTACATGCAATGAATAATTTCAGATTTTGACCACTTAATGAATGCAATTTGAATGTAGATCTGATCTAAATATGACTAAAATAAACCATATGGTGCAATATGGTGTATAGTTTTTTAATTTTTATGCTTTTATGATGTAAAAATGAAACCGTAAATGAGAAATTCAAACAATATAATGTAAAACTTAGATATAGGGTTTGAAAGACTTCTAATTTTAGAAAGGTTGTGATGTCAAACATTAAGTTCACCAAACTGAAACATAGAAAAATGGGATCCTAGGTCCTAAATTTGCAAAGAACCTAGGATGCAAGGGGCTTTTTTCCAAGTTTCATTAGGATGTAGATCAACAAAGTAAAAAGACTGACTTTCAACCATGAAGGTGAGACAATCAGACTTGGATCTACATCTATTTGAGGATGGGAATGAACTAAAAATGATTTAGAATGACTAACCTAATTATACTGTATGACCTAAAATGAAGAATGCAAGGTCCTAATAATTGATGGACAAAAACATTAATTTTTGGGCAGATCTACGAAGTGTAGAGTGATATGTGCCTACCTAGAAAAGCTTATTTTAGCCACTATAAGATGAAATAGTCACCAATGGGTGTATGAGTCCCTAACAAGGGGTCTTGATAAAATTTTTGGGTCCTTTAGTGGAAGATATGAGACTCGTGTTGCTGCTTGCAAATTTGTCATAATGTTGTCAAATAATTCTGTAGGTGAGTTTTTGTGGTTTGACAAGATGTATGAAAAAAATTGTAACAATGCAAAATGGCTCTTCAAGCTTCCCTCAATCTCCTTCAATCCTATAACCTACCCATTCAAATAGATGGAAAATTTTGTGTCATATAGGGGCTTGCCTCAGTCAAACCCCATGTAAGTGTTCTCACTTCCACATTGGAAATGTCAAGGATAGAAATGATAATTCAAAGGAAGGAATGATGAAATCACAAAGTGCTGCAACTCACCAACCTTCAATGGCTTCCTTGAAGGACTAAAGTCATACACATCACCTCAAAGATTTGGATTTTACTTGCTTGAATGCTTGAATGCTTGGGAGACCTACAACAAAGGTTAGCCTTCACAAAACAATGATAACATGAACTCACATACACTTTGACATGATACTTGGATCTTGAATTGCTACAATAAAACTATTAAAATGCCACTCTTGACAGTAATGATTGATCATAATTTTTCCTTCAAGTTCTGTTCTAGTTTCAAAATGGTGAAAAGACTAGGTATTTATAGGCTTTTGTCCAATTTCCCAAAAATTAGATCCCGAAAGCTGACCCTTGAAATTTGAATCTTAAATGTTAAAATGCCACCAACAACAGATATAAATTTGGGTCCTGGCTAAGAAGGGAGAGCCATATGCATTTGGGTGTATGGTTCCTAGTCCAAATTTGCAGAACACACTTTGTCGGGGGCAAAGTAACAATTGGTTGCATTTGTTCAATGCTTGTAATGCATTGATAAGTGGTACAAAAGAGCTCCAAAATACATAATTTGAGGTAATTATGGGGTCAATTAGGCTCAATAATTTAGGGGGAGCAAAACCTAGTGGGAAATTATTAAGGGTGACAATTTTTTATGCTACATTTTCTTAAAGATCATTATGTTTTGATGCTATAAACTATTTTTTCATGAGACTAAATTTAAAATAAAAATAATAGTATACTTTTTATACTAATATTTACAATATGCATTAAAGACATGAAATGTCCACATCCATAAAAATTAACTAAGAATATTTTGGATTAAATTATGTGAGCTGTCTTGTTTTCACCAACATTTTGCACCATAGTACTTGATCCATCATCGCAATGTAAGCAAGTGAAGAGAATAGAAAAATGCATAGCAAACTAGTAGGTTAAATAGATGATGAGAGGGAGGCTCCAAGAACACCGAAGTCAATTATATGGGAGAAATTGAAAAATGGTCCATGGTCCTTAACACTGGAGAGATAAAATTGATGAGAACATAAAAGAAACAAGCAAGAGACTAAATTAATAAAGATAAAGAAGATAAAATTTAAAAAATAAAAAGGAGGAAGAATTAAGAAAGAGAATTTAAGAAATTAGTAAGAAAGACAAAAGAAAGAAAGAGGAATATAAAATAAAGATGAAAAAAAGGGAGAAAAAAATAAATAAAGAAAAGGAGGAAAGATAAAGTAAAAAATGAATAAGTAAGAGAGAGGAAAAGGGTAATTGGAGATGAGATAAATAGTTAAAAAAGGGAGAACAACAAGAAGGGGGAAAATCCAAACAAAACTAAGAGAAAACTAAAAACAAATTAAATTAGTTAAAAAAGGATTAGAGAAGGAGATGAAATAAGAAAAGGAGATAAACAAGAAAAGAGAAAAGGGTCTGAAAAGAAGGGATGGATAAAGGAAAGAGATTAAAGGAGATAGTAATAATAAAACCTAATCAATTTTTTCTCTCCATTATTAAGGACCATCTTATTTTTTTCAATTTCTCCCATTTAATCAATTGCCTTATTTTTGGAGCCTCCCTCCCTTCATCTATTTAACCTACTGGTCTCCTACACATCTTTCTATTCTCTTCTCTTACTTACATCTTAATGATAGATAATGTAGTGTGATGAAACATTGGTGAAATAAAGATCACGCATACAATTTATTCCAGAAGTTGCAAATTGAATATACATTAAACTAGATTATTTTCTACTTTTTCTGACTATTTCTGAGTTTAAAGATTCCTTAACTAATGAATGTGGGCGGCCTAGCTCGATTGGCTAAAGCATCCTGTTGTAGGCAAGAGGTCATGAGGTCTAGTCTCCCCTCAAACCCGTGGTATGAGAGGGCATGTTGCACGGGGACGGATACCCGACCAATTCCTGCAGTCTTAAAAAAAAAAAAAACTAATGAATGTGGGTTTATTGGAAATTTTAAAATAATATTATCTGCTATATGGTTCTAACCTGGTTTGATTTTTGCCCCCGAGATGTTAGAGATTGTTGAAATCCACTTTAAATCAATTACATTTTTTGAACATGTTTACATTAAATGTGGAAAAAGTATATATTTTAACGATTCTATTTTGTATGTCTCATAATTCTAGTTGTTAAATAGTAATTCCAAAAACCCATAAGCACAAAACTGTAACTAGAAAACGTTGTTTCTTAGAATTTCAGTACCAGATACTGGTGGCCTTGTTATTTCAACAATTCTCTAACCGTATGTCCTTTGCTTTGCCATTAGGCCCTTACGAGGGGGATGTCAATCCATTAGGCCCTTCCTCATACTTTCTGAG
Organism: Sequoia sempervirens; assembly: GCA_007258455.2. Lineage (NCBI taxonomy): Eukaryota > Viridiplantae > Streptophyta > Pinopsida > Cupressales > Cupressaceae > Sequoia > Sequoia sempervirens. Next base: position 11,262 of record VDFB02168334.1, read on the forward strand.
CTCTAATGGGAAATGGGCAGTCAGCAATACAGGACTTTTTATGGATGCTGAAGACCATCCATGGATAGTGGCAGGCGACAACTCTCAATTCCCCAAAGGAATAAACAGAAAACTGTATGGAACAGCACGTTGTTCTTCTAGCTCCTTGAGATACTATGCATTATGCCTTCAAAATGGACAATATAATGTCCAACTCCACTTCGCTGAGATAGTAATTTCAAACGGAATGATCTTTCCAAGTCTAGGAAGGCGCGTCTTCGATGTTTATATTCAGGTGTATAACACTATACTCTTTTTCCTTTGTGTTATCTATGTCTTTCTCTTGTCACTCATTATTGACTCGACAGTGAAAGAAATCTTCGACAGAATATCATATACTGTTTTTTAATAGGCACATTGTTTCGCTTTTGAAATTTATCTAGGGAACTAGAAGATTGCAAAATTTTAACATCAAGGATGCTGCTGGAGGCTCATATAAGGTCGTAGTAAAAAATTTCCATGTAACTGTGACTGAGAACTATCTGGAGATTCACTTTCTTTGGGCTGGAAAGGGAACATATGACATACCAGTGAGGGGGACATATGGACCTCTGGTATCAGCTATACTAATCAGTCCAAGTAAGACTCTTTGCAAATTTGTTTCAGGAATGTGAGCAATGTCCTTGTTCTATATAATAGTTTAGCAATATTTGGTTACAACATTGTTTTCTATTCACTTTAGTGTTAGATGGCATGCTCTATAGCAAACCTGGAGAATGTTCTGTGTGTATCCTAAAAAGTTCCCATAATTTTGAGGTTCAACCATGTACTTTATTATACTTCCGGTAAATATATATTTTGGCTATGCCAAAACGCTTAGCTTTGCAGATCACACGGGTTGTATATCTGATATAAATAAGTATCTTTAAGCTCTGCCTTCTGACTTCATCTTTCTTTGGTTCGACAGACTTCAAAATCAACAACATGAGCATTAGCAATGGCAGAAATAAAAGTAACAAAAGTATAATTATCGGCATAGTTTCTGGGACAGTAATTGCTTTAGGCTTCATAGTGTGCTTGTCATTAATCTTTATTCGAAAAAGAAATAAAACGAAGAGCAGAGAAATTGTTATACAGGTAATGGAAAATGTGTCTTGCTGGTCATACACTATCCGTTTATCCCCATTTCAAACTCCAGTGTAATCTCTAAATACGTCGACGACTGCTCTTACACAAGTTTTTATAAATGCTGTATATAGAATTCATAAATATGGACACAATATCAGATACATTCAGTCTAGAGATGATTAAAAATGCCACAAGTGACTTTAGCCCTGAGAATAAGATAGGAGAAGGCGGGTTTGGGACAGTTTTCAAGGTATATCAAAAACACACATTGATAGTACTTTAGTTAGATGGGCCTGAGACAGAGATGCAATTTCTTTAATGTTTTCTTTCTTATCAGGGAATACTTCCAGATGGAAAAATGGTTGCAGTAAAGCAGATGTTTCACAAGTCAAGACAAGGCATTCGGGAGTTTCTTAATGAACTGGGTACAATATCTGCAATGCAGCATCCAAATCTTGTGGAATTGTATGGTTGTTGTATAGAGGGAAAAGAACTGTTCTTGGTCTATGAATACTTGGAGAACAACAGTTTAGCTCGCAGTTTGTATGGTACGTCCTAATAAATTCTCCTCCAATAATGAAATTTCAATCTCCTCCAATGATAATATTTTGTATAGATCACAGTTTCAATCTTTCCTTACAAAATAGTTCATTATGTAAGAATCCATTCACAAACTAATGAATTTTCTGAAATATGCAATTGGAAACTTGGAAGTATTAATTGAAAGATTTTCAACTGTAATTTATAGGTCCTCAAGAATTCAGACTCAATCTTGACTGGCCTCAACGGTACAATATTTGTCTTGGAGTTGCACATGGCCTGACATATTTGCATGAAGGATCCAGACTGAAAATTATACATCGAGATATCAAGACAACAAACATCCTTCTAGATCAACACCTGAATCCCAAAATTTCAGACTTCGGACTAACCAAGTTATTTGACCAAGAGAAAACTCATGTCAATACTAGAGTCGTAGGAACAATGTAAGATTCCCTAAGAACAGGTTTTTTTAAGCGATAAATGTAGACATTTGTGAAGGCCAGAGGCAGAGGAGGAAATTTCACCGTAAAATTAAAACATAAAAAAATATTTTTTTCAACACAGAGCTGCTGCTCGTAATTTTCTGTTTCTTCACATTCTCATTCACTTCTCTTTAAAAAAATTACAATTATAAAATATATGCTGTAGGTAAAAAGTCACGTGAAAGATTTTCATGGATGAGAGAGAATGAAATAACATTTAAATTCAAAATCACCTAACTAACTTTTCCCCCATCAAAACACATTTAATACAATGTCCTTTACATAATATAAAAACTTAAATATTAATCCTTTCGTATCCGGATATTTCCTGACGGTGGCGGCTTTTTCCATAGTTCCCCACGGTATCGCAATGTGTAAAACCCATATTGCGATATCGCGGGCAGCGGTTAGTTGACGGCCCGGTAAACAGCGGCGGTTAAAGATAACACAAACTTTTACGGAAGTCTCCCGCGGTGTCGCGATGAATATTTTATTGATTGCGATATTGCGGGCATTGGCTGGAGGTGACGACAGGCGGTTGAGATAAAACAAAAGACTACGGTAGACTCCCGCACTATCATAATGATTATTTTATTGATTGCGATATTGCGGGCAACGACTGGTGGAGACGGCTGCAGTTAGGGTTTAAATTCCAACACTCCCCCTTAAACATAACTGCACTGTCCACCATGCCCAACCTGTTTCTTTGAAAAATAAAATTATCTCTTCCCAACGGCTTCATAAAAATATCTGCACTTTGCTTTTTTGATCTGCAAAATTCTAAAAATATATCACCATTGTTAATTAATTCTCTTATGAAATGATACCTGGTATCAATGTGCTTGCTTCTCTTATGAAAAACTAAATTTTTTGAGAGAGCTATGGCTGAATTGTTATCACAGTAAATTTTTATTGCCTCCATTTGTTCATTTTGCAATTCTTTCAAAATTCTTCTCATCCAGATTGCCTGACATGCTGCACTTGTGGCTGCCACATATTCTGCTTTAGCTGATGAAAGACAAACTATTGGCTGCTTCTTTGAAGACTATGAGACAACTCCAGTCCCAAAATTAAATACATAACCAGACGTGCTTTTTCTGTCATCAATGCTACCAGCACAGTCACTGTCTGTGTATCCTATGAGTTTGAACTCATCTGAACTTGAATACTTAATGCCAAAATTCCTTGTTCCACTTACATACCTTAAAATTCTCTTCGCAGCTTTCCAATGGTGTCTTTATGTTTCCATAAACCTGAAATCAAACTTACTCCATACATTATGTCTGGCCTTGTGGCTGTGAGATACATGAGACTTCCAACAAGCCTCTTAAACAAAGTTGGATCAACATTAGACCCTCTATCATCCTTGCTTAGTTTCAGACCTGTCACTATAGGTGTTGGTGCTGGTTTGCACTTCATCATATTAAACCTCTTCAAAATGTCATTTGCATATTTTGACTGTGAAATAAAAATACCACTTTCATTTTGATTCACTTCAATGCCTAAAAAATACTTCATCAGACCTAAGTCTGTCATTTCAAATTCTTTCTTCATGTCTGCCTTGAACAGATCAATTGACAAATTTCCAGTGAAAATTAAATCATCCACATATAAGCATACTATTAGTATTTCACCTTCTTCATTCATTTTTGTATACAGTGTGGGCTCACTGCTACATCTATTAAATCCATTCAAAGAAAAGTTAATCACTATTCTATCGTACTCAAGCTCTTGGGGCTTGCTTCAATCCATAAAGGCCTTTTTCACTTGTAAACTTTGTCTTCTTGACCCGTAATTCTTGACCAGTGGTTGATCCACATAAACTTCTTCTTCTAAATAACCATTTAAAAAGGCTGACTTTACATCCATTTGAGATACAGACCACTTATTCTGAGCTGCTAATGCTAAAATCATCCTTATAGTATCCAATCGTGCTACAGGTGCAAATGTCTCATTGTAGTCAATTCTAGTCATAGAATAGCCTTACAACCAATTCCATTTTAAGCTTTCCGGGTCTCATATTTTTTCTTATTCATCGGTTTATAAATTATTTATTCCAATGATATCTTTGTCTTTGAAGACTTACTAGTCTCCCCATGTTTGATTCTTTTCAATTGCTTCAACTTTCATCCATAGCACTTACCCATTTATCATCTTTGACTGCATCTTCAAAATGAACTGGATCTTCTATTTGAGAATAAAATGCACAAAGAGAAATCTGATCTGAATTATTCTCACCTTCATTTTGCTCATATATATCTCTTATGCTTCTAATTTTTTGTCTTCTCAGACTTGCCAATGTAGGATTTGACATATCACTTGAACTTGTGGAATATGGACCCGATGGTCCTACTGTAGATGGTGTTTGTTGTCCTCTTATTGGACTACTTCTTTGAATGATTGAGGTTGTTCTTATAGTCGATGCCGGTGTCACTTGTGGACTACTTTGCTGAGCTTGAATGGGAGTGGGAGGAGTCACAATAGTTGGAATATTTGTTGATGCCGAACACTTCCTGATGTACACTAAATAAATATTGACCTGCCTTCTATGCTTCCATCCCATGCTTCATCTTCACAAATTGTACACTGCTGATTAATTTTCTTTGTTATGGATTATAGAGCTTATAAGCTTTGGATTCTTCACTGTATCCAACAAATATACATTTTTCTCCTTTGTTATCTAGCTTCCTTCTCAATTCATCAGGCACATGTGCATATGCTACACATCCAAATACTCTCATGTGAGTAACACTGTATTTTCTTCTTGTCCATGCTTCTTCAGGTACTATATTCATGACACTTTTTGTTGGACACCTATTCATTATATAGGCTGCACAAGATATTGCTTCTGCCCAATATTCATTTGACAAATGTTTGGCTTTCAACATGCTTCTATCCATTTCCATGATTGTCCTGTTTTTCCTTTCAGCTACTCCATTTTGCTGAGGTGTGTATCTAGTTGTGAATTGCTTGTGAATTCCATGATCCTTGCAAAAATTAAAAAATTCTCTTGAAATATATTCACCGCTTCTGACTGTTTCAACACTTTCTGATATAATAACCACTTTTGTTTTTCAACCAAATTCTTGAACTCCATCTAAACAGCAAACACTTCATTTTTTCTCGCTTTTAGAAAATAAACCCATGTTTTTCTTGAATAATCATCAATGAATGTTAGAAAATCAAAACTACCACCTATTGAAGGTAAGCCAGATAGTCCACACAAACTGGCAATGTAGTTAATTTTCGTATGGCCTTGCTCTAGTTGACTTTCCCTCGCTAGAAATGACTTTCTATGTTACTTTCCCTAAATGCACCCTTCACATACCCTTTTCTCGGTTTTTTCATTAAAGGTAGTCCTTGACCATGCTCTTTCCTATGAAGTAAATTTAAACCTCCAAAGAGATGCCAAATCTCAAAGCATAACCGCCATCTTTTTATCTAGTTGAAAATTGTTCCAAGACACATCAGAAGTTTAACCACTTGTATCTATTAAGTGTTGTTTTGAGCATACTTATATTCTTCAAATCGCCTTATCTTTAAGGGAAACATTTTGTTGTTTGTCATTATGACTTTTGCAATAAGTTGGTTGCTTGGGTATTTGTCTAAAATTGTGCACAAACCATTCTTGAAGGTTACTCTATACCCTTTTTGAACCAGTTGCTCTACACTCATTAAGTTATGTTTCAGACCAGAAACAAAATACACATCTGAAATATACTTTTTCTCTCCATGTTTAGTTAGAATATTGACATCTCCTTTTCCCTTGACTGACACTTTGTTGTCATTACCCAATGTAACATCAGACTTTACATTCTCATCTAAACTTGAAAACATTTCTAGATTCCCTGTCATATGATTGCTACAACCTGAATCTAAAAACCATACATCTTTTTCATTTGTTTGAGCAACATTACAAGCTAAAAATATTGTGCTCTTATCTGAATTCTGATTTTGACCTTCTCTTGAAAAATTTGTATTTTGTCTATTATTATCATACTGCTTCTTTCTACACTCATTCATATAATGCCCATATTTTTTACAGTAGTGACATTGGACTTGAGATTTATCATACCTTTGATTTTGTGACTGATTCTATGTTGGGTTTTGGCTTGAGCCTTGATTGTCAGCTTTCTTCCATCTGAACTTGATAGGTTGTACCTTTTCACCTGTAAGAAGTTTTCCTCTTCCTCTTGATCACCGCTTCTTCTTGACCGATTCCAGTCTTCGAAATTTTGAAAGCATGCTGCTTTCGTTGATACTAATGATCTTTTCGCATTGTAGTTCATGAGAAATTAGAGATGACAACTCATCAACCGAGAATCGTGACGTATTTTGTCTTCTATAGCAAATCTGCAACCGTAGAAATTTTGTGGAAACTCTTCTTTTCAATAACTCGGGTATCTTCCATATTCTCTCCATGAGACCTAATTTGATTAACCACCCCAATGACTTGGGTGTAGAATGAATCTATAGATTCATTGTCCTTCATACATATTGTTTCAAAATCTCTTCTCAACATTTGTAGCTTTGCTATTTTAACTTTTGCCATGCCTTGATAGGTTGTTTGAAGTATGTCCCATGCTTTTTTGGACTTTGTTGCTGCTGAAATCCTTGGAAAAATACTCTCATGTACAGCTTGAACAACAAAAATAAAAGTTTTGAATCTTTCGTCCTCAATGTCTTTCTCTCGCTATAAAATAGCATTGTATGCTACCGTGATTCGCTGCTCAGAAATCCATTCTCACTAAATCATATCCGCGGCGAGCTAAATAGTGCCATGGTAATTAACAAATACTCATATCCATCCCATTAAACTCGCGGAATTTGTGGGTTTGTCAAGCTTGTGCTTACGTTACTTTGAAATTTACCCAGATAATCTGCTTTGATAAAATTGACTCTGATAATCAAACTAGCTCTGATACCACGTGAAGGCCAGAGGCAGAGGAGGAAATTTCACTGTAAAATTAAAACATAAAAAAATATTTTTTTCAACACAGAGTTGTTGCTTGTAATTTTTTGTTTCTTCACATTCTCATTCACTTCTCTTAAAAAAAATTACAATTACAAAATATATGCTGTAGGTAAAAAGTCACGTGAAAGATTTTCACGGATGAGAGAGAATGAAATAACATTTAAATTCAAAATCACCTAAATAACTTTTCCCCCGTCAAAACACATTTAATACAATGTCCTTTACATAATATAAAAACTTAAATATTAATCCTTTCGTATCCGGATATTTCCTGACGGTGGCGGCTTTTTCCATAGTTCCCTGCGGTATCGCAATGGGTAAAACCCATATTGCGATATCGCGGGCAGCGGTTAGTTGATGGCCCGGTAAACAGCGGCGGTTAAAGATAACACAAACTTTTACGGAAGTCTCCCGCGGTGTCGTGATGAATATTTTATTGATTGCGATATTGTGGGCATTGGCTGGAGGTGACAGCATGCGGTTGAGATAAAACAAAAGACTACAGTAGACTCCCGCGGTATTGTAATGATTATTTTATTGATTGCGACATTGCAGGCAACGACTGGTGGAGATGGCTGTAGTTAGGGTTTAAATTCCAACAATTTGGTACTATTAACTAGTTCTGCAATGGCATATGAAGACTACACCTCTAAATTGCTTTTAATTTTTTTCCAGTGGATATATGGCTCCGGAATATGCTTTGAAGGGCCATCTCAACAAGAAGGCAGATGTGTACAGTTTTGGAGTGGTAGTCCTTGAACTTGAGAGTGGCAGAACTCACACAGAGAAGACAATGCAGGCAGAGATGGTTTATCTGCTGGAATGGGTAACAACATCACTGTTCCCTTTTAAGTATAGTCTCGTATTTTATTGAAATGGGAAAAAATTACTCTTAACGAATCATATCAACTTGTTAACAGAATGTTCTTATGTAATTTGTTTAATGTATTTGGGTGCATTTATAATCTAAATAAAATTTTGTTGTATTTTTTTCCTTACAAGATAGTGAATTTATAATTTTAATTTTAAAAATTATATAATTATTAAATATTTTTATATTTAAATTTTTTTATAGTAGTTTTTTAATAAATTATAAAAAATGAACTAGTTATTGATTTTTTATTGAAAGATAATATATGAAAGAAATTCTATTAAAGTATATAGTTAAATTCTTAAGTTAATTATTTTAACGATAAAAATTAATTATTTTATTTCTTTACTCTTTTGTTGTACATTTACTTTTGATAATCATAATATAATATTCTATTATTTAAACTATCTTATTTTGTATTTTTTTAGTTTTGATAGTCATTGTCTAAATTATCTTTCATGAAATAGGTAAGTGAGTTGCAAACATAATAGTACTTGGCTAAATTCTTATTGGCAAGTAGAAAGGCCACTGTCTTAAGTAATCTCTTTCCCAACTTTAGATCACATTTGACTTTTGACATCAATATTTTGTCTCTTTAATGTAGTGAGATTTGGGAATCTTATACCTATTACTCTAATTAAGTTTATCCCAACCATAGAAAATATCAATTTAACTCATTAGGATCCCTATCCTCTTAACTAGACTACACATATCTACGATGTGGCTATTCTGGACCTTATTTCAAATTCCAATTTACCCACTCCCAATGCTAACCCTTTTTTAAAATGATAATTACTTGTTATTTTACACACTAAAATACCTTAAAGGATCTTGTATTTATGTATATTCCTAGGTCATTAGTAATCATCATAAAGTTTCATTCAATCATAGCATAAATTATTATATGTGATCTAGCTTCAATAGATATATTAGCATCAACATCTTAGGAATTTTAATTATTTACTTGGTGCGCCTTTGATACTTCTATGTTTGTAAATGGTTATGACTTAGTATTAAGGGATTTACTAAATACCTATATGATCATAACATACCCCCATAGAGATTTTTTGCATCACCCTTATTTTAGAGAAAAGTATAGGTGAAGGTGAGTTTATTATTAACATCACTCCAATAAATGACTAAATCATATGGAGATAAAGAATCCCTAACTTGATCATCAAATGATCTCATCTAGAGTAGGTACATATTCATATTTTATCTCAAGGACTTAATTTGATTTAAACAGTTCCAATTGGAGTTGAGATGTTTCCTTTTGTTATTTTGATTACTCCTCTTTTATGATATTTTTATTGTAATTTTGAAATCTGATTTTTACCTTCTTGATTTTTGTACTACTAGCATGTATGGTGTAATTTGAAAGCTGTAAACTACTATATCTAGGAGGGATCCCTAGTAGGTCATACGGGGGTATAGATGCATTGGGAATTTATATTGTGAGGATGGGGATACAAATGGGACCGGTATGAGATGATCATAATCCATTCTCCCCTAGTTCTTGTGTGTTATTTCTTGTGTACTTTCCTTCTTGGAGGCCAACCCATTACACAAACAAGGGGAAGGTACTAGGAAATCAATGGAGGGCTCTTGTGAATAGGGCTTGGAAACCATCTTTCCTAATATTACCATGATTCTATGGTTACTCAGTGATGACATAATGAATCTTTAGCTAATTTAGATCATAGTGATATGGCATTTGACATGGTTCATCCTCATAAATCCCATTCCATGAAACTTGTGGTATGCTAGTTTTGTGTTAATAGCTTGTGTGTTGTAAACCAATTTTTTGATATGGAATACTCCTGAATTAATGATAGGAATTGATGTAATAAAAGGGATATTTTTCTTGAGATGTGAATTAATTTGAGAATATGATAAGCTTATTGTTGTGGAATGTTAATATATTGTGTAGTTAATGATGATAGGAGTGATTTTTCCATACATATAGGTAGTGTAATTGCATAAATAATATCTGAAGTAATGTGGAGCTGACATTTATATGTGTAACATTGTTTTAATTGTAATGTGGATAAATAATCCTTTGGGTTGTCTTGATTGTTAATTACAAAGATTACTCTAATATTTTAGGATACATTGTAAAAAAAATTGTTGTTAGCATACATGGAAAATTTTCATAAATGAAATAATCTATTTGAAATGGGTATGTATGAATAATTTTTTTTTTAGAAATCCTTAATGACTTTTAGGAGGAAGTTGAATCTAAGGGGAGGGGAATGTATGGTCTAGATTTTGTATGACTTGAAGTATGCTTCTAATGAAATTCTTGTTGTTAAATGGATAGGATAAATTAAATAATTTCTAAGAGAGAAGGACCAACCACGTCAAGGCCCTAGGTCACAGAGAGCTAAGAGCAGAAGGCTTCCCTAACTTACCTCACTTTTAAGGAATGTTTCGAATGAGGTACAAGAATGATGAGAACTATAGGGCCCTACAACCACTCTTTAAGCCCGAAATCTAAACTGGGGCTAGGCGAGCCAGTTTTTGGGTTCAACACTATACCTCAGCTAGCTCTCTGCTTGAGGACAAAAGCGTGGTTCTGGGGCGACAACACAACATGTTGGCATCTCCTAGGTGCACTAGCATCCATACAACCAAAGGAACAAAAACACAGTATGAGTCGCTAGAAAAGAAGTTGATGGCCTAGCTAGTCACTTCTAAGGGGACAAAATAAAACTATGATGTAGGATAGATACAAATTATGAATATGATAAACTAAATATATGAAGGCTAAGGTGACAAAGATAATCTCACAAAGATGCTTGTTCACCAACTAGCTCCAAATGCACATCCACCTACACACAAGAAAGAGGGAAAATTGTTGGGGGTTGTATAGGGGTCTACCTTAGTCAAACCTCTATTTCAATGTTTCTGCCTCCTGAAAAAGTGAAGATAGCAACGATAGAGAAATGTATGATAAAGAAGTAAAGGAAGAAATTAAACAAATAACACTACAAAACAATATAAAGCTACTCAACCAAATTGTAAAGGAGAGAAGCAAAACGTTACCACTTCCACCAAGAGCTCACTAGCCAATGATAGAAAAAGAAGGCTTGGACAATCACCATAGCCTCAACCATGATGAAGGGAGGTGTTGCAAAACCTCAAGATCCTCCTGCAATGGCTTGTTCCACGCTTTATGAAGTTGATGGAGTGTTGTTGGTGCTGCTATGAAGTGCCAAAGTGCTGCTTAAAGTGATGAAAGTGAAGAGATTGCAAGAAGTGATACCAAAGAGGTGAATTGAATGCTTGGAGATTATTAAAAGGGATTTAATTGCATGAATAATGAAAATTTTTGAAGGTGAAGTGAGGATAATAAGGAATTTCCAGGTCAGTTGGTCAAAGAGGGATTACAAATTGTTCCCAACAAGAAGTGTAATGCCTCTATGAACTTCAGATGCAAGAATTCGTTAGGGACATAAGCGTTCCACATGGATGTCTATTTGTCGCATGTGCACATTTCCAAAAAATATTCTTCTACCGACGCAAAAGAGGAATGCCAAGTAGAATGAAGATAGCTTGTTGATGTGGAATTTTGCATTCAGATTTGGTTTTCTAAGGTGAGGAAGTGTAAAAGGGGAATTTGTGTAAGGGATGCAAATTCATGCCTATACAAGATTATTATCAAGTGATCATGCTTACCCTAAATTTTGAGGACTTTCAAGAGAAGTCTAATCTTAGGGGGAGAGTGTGAGAACCTACCTTTTCATGATCCTATTGAGTCTATTTGTATTTGATGGTTCTTGTCCAATGTTTTATGTGCTTATATGTTGGATATTATACATGAGTTTACGAGTGATGGTTGTTCTTGTGTACATCAATGATGTTCATATTTTTGTTATGGTTATTGACAAGTTCTGTATAATTAATGGTTTTTGTGATTTCTATGTGATAATCAGATGAGTTCCATTCATTGATTATGTAAGTATGTGTTGATTAAGATGCTCAAATGTGATGGGTTATTGGTTTTGATTAGATTAAGATGGGAAGGACTTGTACCCTTTTACAAAATAACCATCAAGGAAAAATGAGGGGCTCACAAGAAGTGAAATTCCCATAAAGTAAAAACTAAAGAAATAGCT
>VDFB02168335.1:0-37597 GCA_007258455.2 Sequoia sempervirens
ACCAATAGTTGTGATGGGCACTCCCATGGCAGAATAGGAGCCTTATGTTCCTCCTCAAGCCATAAATTCCACCTCTCATAGCCGAAGAAACCAACTTGTGTATGAGTGTAAGCGCTAGAGAAAGGCTCTAGCTGCCTTACAAAAGGCAGAAGAGGAGTCAACAACTCTTGTTTCAACATCTCCTACTATGCCTCCCTCTTCTGAATCTTCTGTTTCAATTCCCATTGCCTCAATCTTGCTTTTGAATCCCCCTACAAATTTTGATGACCCTCACCCCAAAAGGTTGTAGGTGTTTATCGCTCCTTGGGTGGAGCCTCCTTTTCTAACATCCCTTTCAGACTCCTTTTTCCTGTTCCTGTGGATATGCCAAATACCTCAGTGGTGTCCACTATAGTTTTTTCCTCTTCCTCCCTACCTTCCACTTCTTCTGTGGAGATCTCACATACACTAATGAAGGGTAAGTTAGAGAATGACCCTACTTCTAATGGGTGTCAGAAGAAGGGATCACCTTCAAGAGAGATGGTTCTGCTTTGGCTTACATCATCCTAGTGACAGAGGCATCCCCGACATCCCCCGAGTTTTCCACTACCCTTGAGTTTGTCTGTGAGGTTGGTAGTGAACCTTAGGTTCCTCCTTCTTTTCCTCTCGATTGACACATGGAACTCTTGTCAAGTGCATGTTTAACTCAGTGGACAATGTCCCAGCTCTATCAGTTATCTTTTCAAGGTCCATGACATTTACCTCACAAGAGTTGAGCGAAGAAGTCCTTGAGGGCCCCTCTTCCTTAGCTCTTGTTTCAGAAGAGTTGGAAGGTGCTCCCCTTGCTATACTTCCCTTGTAGTCTCATCTTCCCTCTCCCTATAATGATCTAGATTGGGAGAACGACGACCTCCTAATTGATGAGGACTAGGAGAGAACCTCATCTTTATCTATAGATTATATTTGTGTGTGTGTTGTGTTTCCCTCATGCTTGTTTTATGTGTTCCTAAAGGACCCTTGTCACCCTCATAGGTGCTTGGATACAGGAGTGAAATTGTGTCATAAACTTCTTCTATATGTTCCATCATCCTTCTATTTGTTGTGCCTTGATTTTCAACAATTGGGGATGATGCAAAGTGTTGGGAGCATTTAGGCTTCCCTTCCATATTGACCTAATTTTCTATTTTGTTTTCACATACCCTTCTTCATGATCTGATATAGTAAGGGATTGATGATATTTCATATGTATATTATATTATATTTATCTATCTATATTTTTATGAGTAATTCTAACCCTGAATTATCAAATCCATTTGTCTCTTGATCTCTTCACCTTTACTTTTCCTTTTCCTTTTTATCTTTCTCTCTTCTTTGCTTGCTTGTTGATGTTGTGGTGCCTATGTGTTGTCCCTCATGTGTGTGACAACATTTCCACGTCTACATCTCATCATGCATTGTGGGCCATGATAGCTCTGCATTTTTTTCCTTTCCTTAGGATTCCATATGCTCCTTCAGTTCGCATACACCATCCTAATAGGGGGATCCTACCTTCTCTAATTTTCAATAAGGTGTATTCCATGGCCAACGAATCCCTTGCTGGAAATCTTTGTATTTTTCAAAAATCGCATCCTTCAAAAAGGATCCCCTTAGCAAGATTTTCTTTTGAAATCAAATTCATAGCAAAAGGAATTAATAATTCACCTTCAAGGAGGCCATTTTTTTTTTTTTCAGATTCCTTGAAGAAAAATAATCTTTCAAAAGTATTCCTTGATGAAAGGATCATTTGCAAAAGATTTCATCGCTTTTCAAACAGAGCATCCCTTGAGTGAATCCCTCTTTATTTTGAAGGGTACTCGAGGGACCCCTTTGAAAGCTTCTCCTTCAATTGCTTGTTCCAAGATATGGCTATTTTTCTATTTGCATGACCTTTTCTTGCCTAACATGTTTTGTCTGCAGGTTAACATGTTTCAGTGCAGGACCGAGCACTTGTGAGGGTCAATCAGACTCTACGAAGCCTCTCACATCAGGCCTCCCTCAGTTTTAAGCACCTATAGTGCCTCCTTTGTAGGATTGAGCACCTATGAAGCATTTTCATTCTGTAGGACCAAATACTTGTAGAGCTCTTTGTTCATCTTCTACGGGATCAAGCACCTATCGAACCAATTTTGTAGGATCGAGCACTTATAGAGTCTGTTGTTCACCATTGCACAAGACCAAGCACATGTGGTGCTTTTGTTCAAATCTCCATAGGACTGAATACCTATGGATCCATCTCTTTCTTGTGCTTGAGTTTTCCAAATTGTGCTTTGCTTCCTCGACGGTTCAGGTATACATTCCACATATTTCACTCTACTTTATCATGCATTTGCTAACACTTATGCTCACTAAAGTGGGGGAAAATGTAATGGTGTGAATTTGCACCCCTAGGAAAATTCCACATTTATGCCATCTCCTACCTTAGAAAATTGAGTTTGATAATGCAATCCCTATTTTCACCACCTTTCCCTATCTAGTTGGCAACTGTTTTATGTGTCGATGTGGGATATTCTATCTGGGATGCTAGCATGGCATGTAGACATTTGTGTGGAGCACTGGCATCCTGACAATATTCCCACCTCTAAAATCCATAGAGGCACTACACTCCTCCATTGGACACGAAGTGTAACATTTCTTTCCCTTCAAACCAACTTCGAACGACTCTTTTTCCTCCATTTTCACCTTTCAAATGGCTATCTGATTGATTCTTGGATGTTTCTGGATGGTCTTCACACTTTGGGGCAACTCTCTTCACTCTTTTCATTCCCTTTCAACATTTTTAAGCTCCAACACCTCCATTGAAGCTACAAGTTAGTTTTTTTTGGGTCACTCTCTTCGTTGTTGCAACAATGTTGGTCTTTGAAGGCTTGCACACTCACTCCTTCCTCCATTTTCCTTGAGATCATTTAGTTGAGAAGGTGATATCCTTTTGTTTCCTATTCACTTTGCATTATCATATTTAATATTTTAGCATATTATTGTTTACGTATTGCTTGGTATTTCCATTTCAATAGCTTTCTTTATCATCTTTCTACAATCGTTGCTATCTAGCTATCTGTGGAGGTGGAAACACCAAAATGGGGGACTGACTGAGGCAGTCCTCTAAATATAGCCCCAACATTTTCTAGTCTTCTATGTGTAGGTTCTCCTTGAGGTGAAGATCTTGAAGATATGAACTCATGGGTAGGAAGGTACGCTTTCCTCACTCTTCTTTGTCAATTTGTAGAATAGGTTAAGTTAAAGTATTCTTCTTGTTATTCTGTCATTTTGCTACTTTTTGTTTCTGTTATTACAGTAAACATCATTAGTTAGGTCGTTAGTCAGTTTTCTATGATTTTAGATTGTAACTTGCACTTTTTGTCCATACAAATGCTAGCACACCACTGAGATGCCAATGCATCGCACTGGAGTCTGTGTCCCACATTGTAGTCCTTTGGTAGTAAGTTGTTTGAGTGATAGTTCAAACTCTGAAAATTTTCTCACCTGACTCCTTGAAAAATTTGGGCTTGTAGAAGGACATCAAAAACCATGATTGACCTTCCCTCTTAGCCTTTAAACTTTAAAATATTTTGAAACATTCCATTAGCTTGAGGTAGATCAAGGAAGCGCATTTTTCTAGACTCTCCCATGACCTGGAGTCTTGAGCAGTCGGTCCCCCTCCTCTACATAAGTAAAGGCTCTTGGAGGGATGTTTCAAATGCATATATAATTATATCCAACCTCCAAGATGTCCACATGGAAAATCAAAAGAATAAGCATTGGGAAGAGAGATCCACCAAAGATCATGCAACATTCAACTAGTAGGGACAAACATGGCTTATCATCATTACTCCAAGCAAGAAAATACATCCTAAAAATATGGAGAAATCAATAACTATGAATAACCATCAATTTATTAGATTTTATGTACACATTGGATTTATTGGATTTATGTACAATCACATGAGTAAAATTTATTGGATTTTTATGTACATGATTATACAAAACCTTCCCACAATCATACAAATTTAATTTATACTTTACATGAAATCCTAACATAAAGTCATATATAAACAAACACAAGTTAGGCATACCAATACACAAGAAGATGATGTTAAGAATCTAACATCATCTTTCTAGATCTAGAACTAAGGATAACATATCAATTTTAGAACACTCATAAAAATGTGTATACATTCATTGAATAACAAGGACGTGTAGGTATGTAAAATATACAAATCCAATGTACATATTTACAAATTAACTTCACTTTATAATTGTTTTATTTACAATCAATCCAAGGAACCATACGGATCTACTCTACTCTTTGTTGTGTCAAGTATTGCCTCGTGGTCAAACTCACAAACCTTTTGCAAGTTCTTGTTCAATGGTCTACCCCCATATTTGATCAAATGAATATTTAATCCCACAACAAGGTTAAAGTAATGAATAATCTTCTAATGCGTGTTAAAGTCCTCGAACAACCATAGATCAAACTTCTTAATTGAATGCCTTCTAAGCCATTTTCCAATAACAACCACTAACCCTATAGGATACTCAATTTTTTCTCCATCCATAACAAGGGCCTCTAATTTATTTTTCTCCTCAACACAATTACTCATTAGGTTCATTACAATAGATTTATTGCTTGAAGCATCTAATGTTCTTAGACTAAGAATCTTCATAATGGGCCTAAATTTTAAATTTCTCATCATTTCAACAAATAGTTGACATCTTCTAGTTTCATTTAATTTTTCAAAAACAATCTTCAAATCTTATTAGCATATCTTCAATAAGTACGTTTTAGAATCCTATCAACCATCAATTTCAAAATATTCTCATCAATATCAATCAAAATATTAGTCTTTCTATGAAAAACTCTAGGAGGTGTTCTCAAAGGTAAATTTTCCTCAATATTAGAAATTTTATCAATATTTATATGAGATGGGATAAGGTGGCATACCTTTAATTGGAGATGAAAAATATGGTGTATCTTGAATTTGAGATGGAAAATATGGTGCACCTTCAACTTCAAATGTGAAAGATGGTGTGCCTCCAACTTGAGTTGTGAAATATGTTGTGCCTCCAACTTGAGATGTGAATTATGGTGTACCTCCAGCTTCATATGTGAATTATGATGTACTTTCAAGTTGAGATATGGTAGATGGTGTACCTCCAACTTGATATGTGGTAGATGACATGCCTCCAACTTTGGGATTCAAATTTCTCATTGCACAGAGGTTTTCCATTCATTTCTTGTGTGCTTCTAATTCCATATCTCTCTTACATTGAGTGGATGGTTTATTTTCCTCTTGAATTTGTATGTTTCTTCTATTGTGTTCAATTTCCTATTTTCATGAAGTTCCCTCGTTCCTTCTCTTTTCTTTGCATTCTTAGCTTCATGCTCATCCAATGTTAGATTTCATGGTTGTTTCCTCAGCATGATGAAGAATTCTATATGTATCATAAATAAGACATAAATATTAATTCCATCATGGCACTAATACTATCTCATACATAAATCTAAACATAATCATAAAATTAAGTTTACCATAACTTCATTAGGATGGTCATAAGTCCATTAGGATGGTGATAACTTCATTAGGACAGTCATAGGTTCATTAGGATAGTCATAACTTTATTAGGATGGTCATAACTTAATTAGGATTGTCATAACTTCATCAGGATAGTCATAAATTATTTAGGGTAGTCATAGGTTCTTTAGGATGGTCATAGGTTAATTAGGAATATCATAAATTCATTAGAACTATCCTAGATTCATTAGGACTATCATAACTTCATTAGGATGATCATAGGTTCACTATGAATCATAATTTCATTGGGATGGGAATATATTCATTAAGATAGTCATAACTTCATTGAGAATATCATAAATTCATTAGGATTGTCATAACTTCATTGGTACTATCATAAATTCATTAGGACAATCATAACTTCATTAGGACTATCATAAATTCATTAAGATAGTCATAACTTCATTAGGACTATCATAAATTCATTAGAACTATTATTAATTCATTAGGACAATCATAACTTGATTATAACTATCATGAATTCATTAGGATATTCATAACTTCATTAGGACTATCATAACTTCATTAGGATTGTTATAACTTCATTATGATGGTCATAGATTCATTAGGACTATCATAACTTTGTTAGGATAGTCATAGCTTCATTAAGACAATCATAGGTTGAAAATGGATTCTTATAAATAAAGTGACTAATAATAAAAGATCTATGTGATAGTTATTTAATGTGAGAGATTCATGTGAATATAAATAATGCATTACATTACCATTGCAAAATAAGAATAAGAAGCATTTAAAAAATACTCCATAATAGTTAACCTTCTAACTAAATATTAATGGTGATTCTTAATGATTGACATTGTACCACATGCTTAAAGTTGTCCACATATAAAACTACTAAACTAGAAAGGTATTTACATAAATTTATGCCAATTCATACATGATAGCTCACTAGGTGATAAAGCATGAGGGTTCTTGATGATAAAGAGTTGCATGAGGTCATGTGTGATGAAACATGATTACATAATGTGTGAAGTCATGATAAGTTAAAAATTGTATGTCCTTGTGTAAGAATATAAAAGTATATAGAGGTTTTCATGATAGCATGTAAAAATATGTAAGTGCTTACATAGGGTGAAAAGAGTTGTTGAAGAATGTAAATAGCATGTATAACAATATAAGTTCTTGCACACAACATAAAGGACTATTTGAGCATAGTAGCCAATTGGGGCTAATGAATTGTTCATGCACCAACCCAAGGTGAGCTATCTAGATGGAATGCAAAAAATAATCTTCATCTTGCGCCACTAACACTAGTTTGTTGTACTTATATATGGATTTGTGTAATTTCTTTTGGATTATGAAGATGTATTTGATTATAACCAAGAATTATTGATTTTCATAATTCAGTGGAATTCCTTGAAAAACCCCTTTGTACTCATATCATTTTTTATTAATTTATGGGCTAGTTTTAAGTTCCTAGGTGATGGGTTGAGTCAATTCTCCTAATATAAATTCCTGGGAATTCTAGGGGATGTATGTGATATCCTTGCACTCTAACACTAATAAGAGAGGTGTATGCATAATTTAAATGCCTCTAAGATGGATGTGTGAATATTCCCTAAACATGATAATGAATTACATAGATATTCAACATTAATTTTGTAGTTTTGTTTATTTTCAAGGAATCCAATAAGGATAGCACAAATTTGATACATTTATGTGAATGCGAAGGTATTTCAATAAAAAATTGCATGGATCTAATGTGATAGCATATTCTCTAGGATAGACCAATTAGAATTACATAAATTTTATCCCAAGGTGATCTAATCAAATTAGAGCTTGATGTCAGTCTTGTCTAGTGTGGCATGATTCTAGTATATATTTCCAATAACTTTGATGTACAAGAGTGAAATTGAGAGAACTTGTGCACTCTATCAATAAGAATAATTATGAAGCTTTCTATTGATGGTGCATAACCACATAGGTGTTGATATTTTATAATAATATTAATATGTGTGTGTATGTATAATAAGACATTAATATCCAATGTTTTAATAATGTAGAAATATCTATGCTTATAACCATGTTGTAGAAAGGAAGTGATATTTCCCAACTATATTAGTCAATATACAATATTATTTCAAAAAATGTGTAATTTTTTGCATATAATTTTTTGAGAACTAGGAAGTGGATGAGGTGGCATGCATGAACATGTAGAAAGACAAATAGAATGTACCTTAAAATTTGAGATTTGATTTGACAATCTACACAATTATGCTTAATTCATCTTTTTTTTCAAACTGAAGAGGGTGGAAAAACATTGAAGGAGAAAAAAGAAAGATAAAAGAAATACAAAGAACAATACCTTCACCAAGAATTTTTGCTTCTTTCCTTGATGAGAAAAAATGGAGTGCACCCTTATTCCATTTGATTTGCTCTTTGGTGTTGATATGTAGATTATTCAATGTTATAGTATAACCTTGATATGATTTGACATGATAATGATAATGTTTATAAACTTGATATGATTAGAATGATAGCATGTAGGTATGATAATAGATTCTAGGTCTCCAAAAATAAAGTATGAGAGCCTCTAGATATAGAGTCTTGAAGAGATAAAATCAATGGCTAAAAATGATTGATGATGGATGGCTAAGATTGAAAGAGGATTAGGGTTTGAATCAAAGATGAAATCATGTGACAAGTGACACATGATGGATAGGATCTAGGTTTAAGATTGAGATAAAGACAAAAATCATTGTGGCAATGGATAGGATTAAGAGATTAAATGAGATGAATAGATAAGATGAAAAATGGTTTGACTTTTGGGTAGGTATCTAGGTTCAATGAATCTAGACAAGGAGCTAGTTAGACATGTGAAGGGGACATTTGTCACATGAGGAAAAATTTAGATTATGATCTGTGTGAACAAGATGAAGGGTTGGGATTAGATGGACAAGGATAGAGGATAAGGGTAATTAATTAAACAAATAAAGTATTTATTTCATTAATGGGATCATGATGAAGGGATAATAATTAAATAAATAGTAAATATTTATTTAGTTAAAGGATTGGGATAAGGATGGAATGATTAAATAAATAATAGATATATTTAATTAATGGCTTAGGAAAGGCTAAAATTAGGTGTGGTTGGGTTAGGTCATATTTTAGGTGTCTAAAATTTTCACATCTTTGATATGACATTGTGAAGTGGCGTTGTATCAAAGACGTTTAAAACATAGTGGATGAAAGAGGATAAGGACCAATGATGATGCCCCGATCAATAGGAGAATGAAAAAAAATGAAGAAGGAAATGTTAGATTTGGTTGTGAAACCACCCAAGATTAGAATGATTGAAGGAAAGAAAAGAAAAGAGATGGATAAACTCAACACTCCCTTAGCACTGAATTAGCATTCCATCATACTATCTAAGGGGAGGGGTGAGTGCTGCTTATATAGAAAAATAATGGTAGATAATTCCAAGAGAGGTAATAACTTCCAAGTGCCCATAATAGGTGGGAGTTTTACCTACTTGGTAAATGCCAGATTACATGGTTATGCCAACTTAGGTAAGGAAAAACACATGGTTATGAGAGGTGGAATAAGAATCCAAAAGAGCGTGTGAGACTCAACTACCCAAAGGTGGGTGTGAGTGACACATGTAAATGATGGATTTATGCCACATGTCCTCATCCTAACCATTATAATATAACCTCAGCAAGCTTAATAATGTTTGTAGGAAAAATAAATATTCCCTAACATAAGGAAAATAAAAAACCTACACTGACACCCCCCCTTAAGCGTAGCTTAGGTGGGTGAAAAGACATAAAGATGGGTCTCGACTACTAGGCCATGTTAGGTACCCATGCACAAATGTAATCTCTCATACCCAGAGAAAAGGAGAAAACCCAGTGGGACAAAACTCCTCCCCAAAAGAGAGAAAATAAAACAAGTTTCCCAACACAAGAAGAATCCCATGCAAGGAAGAAGTCCCCTCCAAAATAGAAAGGAGAAGAAAGAATATGTAGCCTTCCCTCAAGCAGTCAACTATACCAATGGTTGATGCTCGAAATTGGATGTAGAAGATGCTCCACGACCATCGAACAACGTTCCTCCCCTTAGAAAGAAACAAAACCAAAGGTGCATGAAGAATGTCTTCCCATTCTTGAATGAATATGAGGGAAGAAAGCTCAAAATGTATGAAATGTATGAAAACTGCTCATGTGTCTCCATGTCAATGCCGAAAGCTACCACCATCAAATCAAGTGTTCTAGGCCACATTGATGAAGATGACAATCTGGAACCTAGTAGAGATGTATATAGAACAAGATCCAAAGACTCGACTATCTCCTCTAAAGAAAAAGATGCGTCCTCCAAATGCTACTCAAAATTATCCACAATCATGTCAATATGTGATGAATGATCATGTGGAGAATGAACAAGAGGATCCAAAGGTTCCTCCACAACAACTGAAGAATAATCAACTTTATCAAAGAGAAGATGGATGTCATGAATAGTGTCTCCCAAGTCTGAAATATGAGACTCTATGAACAAACCTGCAATGTTTGTCAAGTAGTCATCCCAAGTAGCTATATCTGGAAGATGATGTGTATCCTGCTACACTAAATCACAAGAAGCCATGAATGTAGAAACACAAGTATCCTCAGAAGCAACAGTAGATGGAGGAGAAGGAATACAAGGATAAATAACTGGATTTGATGTGAGAATACCAAGATTCAAATAGCCAAAGTTCTCAAAATCAAATGTCACACTAGGAGTGTGATCAACAACCAAAGGATTAGAATCATCATCAGGTGCAAAGTATGAAAAGGTGTATAACCGAGATGCATGATCAACCATCCCAGTAGAAATTATCTCTCTGCTCTCCAAGTCTCTAATGATAATTGAATCAGGTTTTAATTCCACAGTCTTCCCTGCTCCACCATGACTGATTTGATAGATGGAAAGAAGATTATTTGTCAAGTGAGGTACACACAAAACATCATTGAAGGTGCCATCCCCAATATAAAAAAAAACCTTCCCAATTACACTCATGTAAGTGTTGTTTCCCATCAAAATAGGTGACATAACACAAGGCTCAAAAGAAGAGAATATAGACTATCTAGAAGCCATATGATGAGAAGCTCCAGAATCTAGGAGCCCTTTACCTGATTCATGACTTGTAGAAGGACAAAGAGATTTACCTTTATTTTTCTTTGACTCAATAGCAAAGCCTACATTACCTTTATCCTTGCTAGCTCCAGATTGTTTAGAGTGTGAAGAAGAAGTAGACTCAGACATTTTAGAAGGTAGATCAATATTGTCTTCTTAAGAAGATGTTTTAGTTCATCAATATCCTTCTTATAACAAGAATGTTCTTCATGTCTAGTCCTCTTGCAATATGAACAAGTAGACTTCTCCTTCTTAGATGAATCCTCCCTTGAAGAGGATTTCTGTTGTGCTTGATCTATGTGTGGATTTTTCTTAGATTTCTTTTATTTCTTGTCAGATTGTCCTAACTCTTTCTGCCCCTTAGGCCAATTAGCCAACAAAGCTTGAGTCTGTGATGGCTTTGTGAGACCCATAAAAAGAAGCTTCTATTGTTCATGCATTAAAATTTCAAAAAAAAATGCAAATGAAGGCATAATATATGCAGATCCCATAGTCAGTCTATAAGTATGAAAGCTAGAAACAAAAGCTACAAATTTAGGGCCAAGTTTATTCAGTACAATATTATAGATTAACTGAATGTCCTTTTTGTCAATACCACATGTTTTACATTGTTCTCTTAGATCGTTGACCTTAGTAATATAATATTGGATGTTGCTAAAGTTATTTGTATCAAAGTTCATCAGTTCATTATCAATCTGATAGCCTTTGACTTCATCATTTGTACCATACAAAGATTTTAACTTTTCCCAAGCATCATGTGAATTTATACATGCTTCAATTTGAAACATAAGATCAAGGGAAACAAAACTATGAAGACATCCAAGAGTTTTGTATGTTCAAGCATCCATTTTATCTTTTCCTTATCATATGTAGGTTCAACTACCTTTTGTTCAACATATGGAGTATACCCAAGTTGCATTAAGGAATTTCATGCATGTTGATGCCATGTTGCATAATTATAAGGTGTTATCAAAGGAACCTTAGAATGATCCATGTGTTAAGAAAAAGAAGAGCACAAGTGAACAGATAAAACACACACACACGCACACAAAGAGAGACCCCCCCTTTTTCACTCAATCAGGAATCCCCCCAACAAAAAATGATTTGGCACTTTATAAATCAGTGTGTTTACAATGATGGAGTTGTTTTCCAAAGTCTTACAATGTCCAAAAATGGACCCAAATACTGAAAGTACAATACAATATCTGAATCAAAACCTCAAAATAGCACCAATGTGTAGTGCTTAGAAAAAATTCACTTTCAAAAAAAGAATCACCTCGATCCAAGGTCGTATGTGAAAGTTACATCCATTTGAAGTTCAAAAAATGAGAACTTTCCTTCAGATCTGCTGAGAAAATTGATTTTTTGAAAAATCCAGATCATTTGAGCAAAAAATAATCACACCAATGTGAAGAGTGCAAAATTTTACCCCAAATAAAAAAAAATTACACTAAAAAATGCCTCTGTATGACTAAGAACAAGCCCTCCAAAGTTCAGGTGCAAAAGTGAAAATGCAAATGGTGAGCGGTCTGCAATTTTCAAAAAATCCACCTCCACCAAATTTAGCTGAGATGTGGATAAATTTAGAAAAAATACCAAGTTGATTGTAGCTAAGCAGTTTAAGATTCTGCCAAAACTAGATAACAACTAGATTAAAATAGAACACTTCCAAATTAGTGGAACCTCCAAATATAGTGGAGGCGCCAAACTGCCACAGAAATCGAGGATGCATAGAGGCCAAGGAATATGCACAGATACAACAGAGTAAGGAAAAGTGCGGAGGGTGCAACTTTGAAGTTTGATTTTTTGAAATTTAAAATTTTGAAAGTTTTGATTTTTAAATAAAAAAAAACCTTTAAAAAAAGGTTGAACCTCTTTAGAAAAAAAGTGGGCCCTTTTTCTTTAAATCTATACTCATGCCCATTAAATTGTATGTACCTTTTTGGAGGCACATGTACATGATGGTGCAGGGGCCTGCACAGGCATAGGTACTCTTGTTCTTTTTTGATTTTTCAATTGAATTTTTTTTAATAAAAAAACTGCAATTTTGATTTTCCAAAAGAATTTTTTGAAACGCACAAAATTACCAATTGAAAAAATTAGCTTCCGTACTATTTTTTGTTGCAGGCATATATGGCTCACTTTCCAAAATTGCCTCAAAAATGATTTTCTCGAAATTTGATGAATTGGCAGTGGATCTTTAGGTTTTGATGCCTTTTGAGCGGGATGGTGAGGTCTAATTGGGCTGAAAATACACCGACTTGATGGCTACCTTTTGGAACCTCTCTAAAAACCTCTTTCTTCAACCCTTCATAGATCTCGCACCCAATGTCCAATTTGGACAAAATAAAATCCAATTCTGACTTTTCTGACTACTCTGAACTCAATGGTGAGCTCAGAATATGTCCAGGAAGCTCTAGAATACCTGCATCAAAATGCAATAGAAAGGAACCCCCCCAGAAACTGAGATCTCTATCAAGCATTTATGATTATCCAGGCCATCATCGATGCAAGAGAAGAGCATAATTTGCTTTCAAGAATGGATTGAGATATCTGCTAACCCACAACTCACAACCAACTCTGATACCATGTTAGATTTGGTTGTGAAACCAACCAAGATCAAAATGATTGAAGGAAAGCAAGAAAAGAGATAGATAAACTCAACACTCCCTTAGCGTTGAACTAGAATTCCATCATACTAGTCAATGGGAGGGGTGAGTGCTACTTATATAGAAAAATAATGGTAGATAATTCCAAGAGAGGTAATAACTCCCAAGTGCCCATAATAGGTGGGAGTTTTACCTACTTGGTAAATTCCAGATTACATGGTTATGCCAACTTAGGTAAGGACAAACACATGGTTATGAGAGATGGCATAAGAATCCAAAAGGGGATGTGAGACTCAACTACCCAAAGGTGGGTGTGAGTGACACATGTGAATGATGGATTTATGCCACATGTCCTCATCCTAACCATTATAAATAACCTGAGCAAGCTTAATAATGTGTGTAGAAAAAATAAATATTCCCTAACATAAGGAAAATAAAAAAACCTACATTGGCAAGAAAGATTAGGATGGAAAAGGAAAGATTAGTGATAAGGTGATACGATGCCCCCTTGAGAGGACACACAAGTTACGAGAACATGGGTGTGCTCTTGAAATGGAATAGAATGATGAGGGATAAGGATCAAGAAGTAGATGAATTGGAAGATGAAAGATGATGGAGATGAAAAGGAAGGGGAATTTAATGTAAAAGGGTGAAAAGGAATGAGAATTTGATGATGATGGATAGGTTATGCCAATATGTATTGAGAAATCCTTAGATTTGATATAGAAAAGGAAATTATGCACCAAGGTATGAAGAATCAGTGTAACAAGGTAACCTTTGCATGGACTTGACACTCAAAAAATGACAAGCACAACATATAAGATAAAATGATGCCCCATTATACACAAGTTGTGACACACCAAGATATAAATATATCAATGTGGTCATAAGTAGGTGTGTCAATGGGTTAAAAATATAATGACAAAAAGATATATCAACATAGAAGACTCATTACAAATAGGTCATGCATCCATCATATCTCTTGCCAAAGATCAAATAATGATGATGATTGGCTTTCTTACATTAGGCTTGGATAATCACCTAATCAAGGATTTGATGAGGATGATTTTCTTACATTAGTCTTGGATAATCACCTAAGCAAGGATTTGATTTGTTTACTTAAGCTTGAATAATCACTTAAGAAAGGCTTTGACAAGGATGATGATGATTGATTGATTGATCAACAAAAGGATATGATGAATAATTAGTGTTTGAAAACTAGGCTTATGATATGATTTCGAGTAAGGATTGACGTCTTGATGAAATGTTTGGATTGAAGAATGTCAAGTTTGAGGAACTTAAGATTTTAATTTTTAATTTTTAATTTTTGGGATGGGATGCAAAGATGGTGATTTTTTATTATGTTTGAGATGGGATAAATATGATAGGAGATTGGATCAGTTGATGGGTTTTGATATTTTATTTTTCCGTGGATAAATATTGGACTCCAAATTCATGATACTCCAAGGCCAATGTGAAGGAAATGAAGGATATATAATTTTGAATCATTAACATAATGTAGATGTAACTTTTGCATCTAATGCATGGGGAAGGGTAAGTGATAATGGATGGATAAGTGATGATGATTAATCAAGGATAAAAATAAGTCATGATAGGTTTATTGTGGATGGATGGATGGAGATGGTAGTTTATTATGATATGGAAGGATGGAAATGATAGAAAATGTGGTGGAATCCAAAGAGATGGTGGATAAGAGACCTATTTCTAGGTTTTCACCATGGTACTTATCCAAGGCACCACCAAAGTGGTTTTCACCTTTGGACGAATTATTTCTCTTTACTATTTTTTATTTTTTTTATATTTTTTTTTTTATATTTTTGGGTTTCTTATTTTTTGGATTTTTGTATTTTCTTATTTTTTTGTATTTTTGTATTTTCTAATATTTGATGATGCTATGATCATGGAGGGAAATACTTTAATATATGTATGATGATGTTGGATGAATGGATACATATGGTATGATATGGATGATGTTGGATGCTTTATTTTCAAAATGGAGGGAGCACAGGTGTGATCTTTAATGTGCACACTACAAGGGTCTTCATGCTTCACACTAAAGGATTTTGGGAAACCATTGGATTAAAGCATGTCAAAGGGTCGCCATCAAATATTCATTGAGAAACATCTTCATGGGGATGGAATGATAATATGTATATATCGATATGGGTGGATTAGGTAAAGTGTATGGGTTGTGTGAAGATGATGAGGATGGAGACTTAAGATCAACAAGATCATTTCTTGATATTTTTCTTTGATAAATTCCCCTAGTTATTTTATAGGAAGGGGCATGATAAGAGATCATTTTTTTATTTCTTTTATTTTTGACTTTGATTTTTGAGGCACTTGTCTAATAGCTTTTGATTTTAATTTTGACTAGGGAACATTTCTTTACTTTGGAATTTTCTTTTTTATTTTGGATCTCCATTCGATAAGGGATTTTTTATTTTTATTTTTAATTGATAGCCTTGTTCTTTGTGGGTGACACTTGTTGATCCAAGTCTAGGAGATGGATGGATGGATGATGAGTTGGATGAGTTGGATGAGTTGGATGAGATGGTAAGGATATGTGATTCATAGAAGAAATTGGTGATGTGCTCAATGGATTCTTTGTGACTATCCTTTTTAGCACTGTTAATGTCAAATGATGCTTTCACATCCTTAGGGAGTTGACAAGAAGGCTTAGTAGAGGAAAAATTAGGAGATGCACACCCTAACCTAGGATGCTCAATATGAAAGGATGGTATCTTGTGAGGTGGAGTGAGAGAGGGGGGATCATGAGGTGGAAAGGGATGATCTTGGATTTCCTCAATAGAATCATGATTAAAGAGTGGATTATCATAGATATCATGATCAAACATACAATTATCATGGACATCAAAAGATTTGGATGAAGTGGATGGTGATGTGGGATCTTGGTATGCACAAGAATCTATGTGGAAGGCTTGTATCTCATATTTTCCAATTCCAAGGTCCTTGATCCTAGCCTTGATCTTTGAGATAGTGCGAGAGGTGGGTAGTGATGAAGGATCAATCTATGAAGATGAATATGGTGATGTGGTGTTGATAGGGAATTGTTGTGAAAGGCCATGACTACTTTGTAAGAACTTGCAATATTGGAATGGATTTGGATCAACATGGATAGTCACCTCAGTTCTATTGTGGGGGAAATTTATGCATTGATGGAATGTGAATGGAGTGGATTACATGGCATGGATCCATTGGTGGCTAAGGAGGATATTGTTGGAAGTTTGGAAGTTTGTCATTGATGATGCAGTTTTTCAACATGAGCATGAAGTGTACATACATTGGTTGACCCAGTGTTGTAATTGATTTCAACATTGTTATGATCATCCTAGCATAGTGGGGAAGTATTTTTGGTGACCTTTGTATAGTTCCAGTTGGTCTGAAAAACATGACTTATCAAGAATTTGGCTAAGTGATTCCTTTGTTAGTGTTGTGGTCCAATGTGTCAGGTTTTGGGTCCGCACTTCACTGCACATTGGTATAATCTTCTACAATCAGACTACAATTTTGAGTCCATCAGATGGAGCAACATTCAAGTTTTTGTGACATTTTGTACAATTTCCAAAAAGATATGAATAACAGTGTGTGGCTTTGTATATTGTAGTTATCTTTTGAATAGTCTACCAGTGTGGGAGATTCTACACTTCCTTGTGAATAATTATTTTGTCTTGTGATGATGAATATAAGCAAATTAATGTTGGTTGAATGAGAATTCGATGGGAGATTGAGTTTTGAGGTTGCATGATTGATGAAATTGCATAAGCTCTTGAATACTTTGTGTTTAGGTCTATTTTTGGCTGACCTAACACAGTTGATGTTTTGTGGAGAATAATTGAGCAACTCTATCTTATGTGGGATTTGTATTTAGGTCCACACCAACCTATCTTGATGCAAATGGTATTAGGCACTAAGTGTGGATGAAAATGATTTAAGGATGACATGTTTAACTTTTGTGTGTTACTTCTAATTAGGTCGACCTAATTGAAGTTTCACCTAATGTAGGTATATATATGAGATCATTACCAAGGTTTTAAAGAGGAGTGAGAAGTATGGTGTAGAAAAGTGTGAAAGGAATATATGTTAAGTGAATGTGGTAGAGCAGAGTAGATTTATGATATGTATGGTGATTCACCTACATGTGTGTGATGTAGTGATAAGTAGATTGTGTGAAGATCATTTTTGTACCTCAATGGAACTGTAATCTGGCATATGATAGATGCTATTATATCAGTTCAACTAGGTAGTGTTGTCAACCCTTATTTGTTCTTACTCAATGGGTTGTGAGATCTTTTTTGAATAGTGTGTACTAGTTGTGAGCCTTTTGTAATATCTTATATCTGGATATAATATATTGTGAGCTAACCCTCATCATAGTTTTTCCCTTTTTGGGTTTTCCATGTAAAAATACTAGTGTTCATTGTTATGTGATTCTATGGTTGTATTCATGCTTTCATTCTTCATTATTGTTATTTCTATTTAGTTAATTGGATGGGTTGTGTTTAATTGGTTTATAGGAATACTGATTCACCCCCCCTCTTAGTATTCCAGGAGTTCAACAATTGGTGTCAAAGCTTGGTTCCTTGGAAGGAGCTTGACCTCTTTGGGAAGATCTTGGAGTTTGAACATATGACTGATAGGAAGTGCCCTACTCCTATGAAATAAATTTCTATAATTGAATATATATAACACTATATGCTAGACAAGGATGAAGAACTCAAAGCAGCACTTGAAGATCTTAACAAAATTGAAAATAAGAATGGAAATCTGAAGGAAAATATAAAAGAGGAAAACAAATGCATCAACAAGCTGAGAGAGTAGATCAGTAAATTCTGAGAAAGACAAAGAAGTTAATGAATAACTAAAGAATGTAAATGAAGACATCACTGGACTGAAAATACAAGTGGAAGTAAAGAAGAAAAATGAAGATTGTTTGAATGCTTTGATACACAAAAAACTAATGAATGCACTAGACTTGAACATGAAGTGGTAAATTTGAGAGCAAATTTGGACAAAGCAAGAATTCATGAGGAAAAACCTAGGAAAAGTTCTACAATGCTTGATGAGTTGATTGATAGATAGAAAGCATCTAAAGATAAATGTGGTTTGGGACTTGAAAGAGGAGAAAGCTCTAAAGCAGATCAAATATTTAATACAAAGAAGAACATTGAATCTAGAAAAATTGAAGGCAAGAGGAACTATGGCAATTTCTTGAATCGGAGAAGCAATGTTGGAAGACTCCCTATTAGACAGCCAAGTGCTCAAAGGAACCCATCTTTTAATGGTGTTTTCTTTTCATGCAATAAATTTTCACATAAGGCTATAGAATGTAGAGGTAGAATGAGCAGGATGTTGGATACTTTTCTGGACAATGTTTTGTATGCAAAAAATTTGGACATAAAGCTACTGAGTGTAGAAGTCAAATGATGAATAGATTTAATACTACTAGATCTTTCAATGTCTACTGTTATACATGCAATGTATTTGGACATAAGGCTAACTAGTGTATATCAAGATTGAATAGAAGTCAGTTTGGTTAGAAAAATGTTGTATGCTACAATTGCAACAAACCCAAACATATTGCAAAATCTAGCAGAAACAAGAACATAAGAAAGAATGAGCCTACAAAGAAAGATGAAACATTCAAGAAAGTTGATCTGAATGAAGTGAAGAAGGAAATGGAAAAAGTATGGAGAAATAAAGAAGAGATTGAGGACATGGGAAAATTTGTACCTATCTCCAATGCAGATGTTTCCTCCAGTACTAACCCATAGCTATGGCTTAGGGGAGTTTTACTAAAAATCATATAGCCCCCTTGTTGAAATGTTGTGTCATGGATTGACATGAAGATACAAGATGGAGAGAAATATTGTGGTTGTATTTCTGAAAAGTACAAGAGAAAATATTTTAATGTGGAAGTTTGTAGAGCTTCTGAAAGTTGACTGTGTATACAAGGTTTTGAAGTTTACCAAATTTTTATTTGAAGAATTTATTGCTAAAATGGATCAAATCAAGGAGTTAAAAGCATTCTTGGGAAGAAAAATTCATTTCATTTTACGCATGCAAAGGAGAAGTAAAGTGAAGAAGAAGAACTGGAAGGATTCAACGTGTCTCTCAATAGCAAATCATCAAAACCCTAATTTTTGCCAAGAAAGTTTAAGAGGTATTTTGTGTATTCCAAGTTTTCCAAAAAAATTATTTAAAGGAATTCTAGATGTAATGGAAGGATCGAAGCTTTCAAATCTCTCAGATAGACCACAACCTAAATTGAAAAGGCATTCTTAGAAAGTTCTATTAGAAGATCCAGTGGGTGCATTTTTTTGCACTCCCATTGGAGTTTTACCAACTGAGGATATCAATGCATACATTCATGGGAAAATAGACGGAGCTTCTAACAATGAATTATGTGTTCTATTGACAAGAGAATTGGAAGGAAATAATGATACCTTAAAACCAAAATACAAAACCCTAAATGAAAGGAAATTGGATGTGTGGCAGAAGTTCCCTTTGTTTGAAGTTAAAAAGAAATAAATCAGAATGGTATTAAGCATAATTCATGGTGAGTCCATTTGTATTGATGGAAAGTACTCAATAACCAAGGAATATATTAGTGATGTAACTAGTTTGTGGTCCTCCAGAACGGAAAACTATCAAGGTCAAGGACTTAATGGAGAAGACAAGTGCTACTCTTGAAGAAAAGGAATTCACCTTGAATACAATTAGGAATCTGGTCATCTAGTATGTTGTAAGGCTTATGGGAAACAATTTTTTTTTACCAAATAATGACTATACAATCTTTGCCATTGTCGTTCACATTTCACATAACATGATTGAAAATGGTGCAGATTATGACCTAAGTGAGTTACTCTAACAACATTTGACGAAGAACCTTAAGGAAATACAAAAGGGAAAAAAGCATACATTCAGGTATGGTACTTTGATAATCTATTTTCTTTTCTATTTCATGAAGGAAGTATCTGTAATTTGGAAAGTGGAGTGGACAAGTACAAAACCAGTTGCACATTAGATAACAAATTATATGAGAAATATTGGTGGTTCAAATGCTCAAGACAATGCTTTTGCGACATTCTTTGGAATGTTTCAGATGAGGATGAATGTAAGAGTAAGAATATCTAAGAATGGGTTGGAAAGGTACTCAGGAGACATTAATTTTTTTGTCTCTATTGACTTTTTCTTCATGGAAGCAATTGAGCCTAGAATTGTTTGGATTTCTTAGTTGGACTTGTTGATGGTCAATGTAACACAATAACATTAAAATGGAATATTTCTACTCTATTTCTCCTGAAACAAATAAATAATCTAAAACTACATATCTTCCAAGGTCTTTGTAGTTGATTCTCAACTGTGCTAGTGTTGTACAATGGCCTATGCAACATAATGTTCAAGGGACCTGCTAGTAAAGGGATACAAACTGCATAGTACAAATTAATCTAATGTTTGGGGGGTGTACATAAACATCAAAAGATAGAACAAAGTTTAGGACAACAAAGGATAAACACATATTTCCCTCAATTTAGACATATAAACTTCATAATGAGCATTTAATTCAAATAACTAAAAACACAAAATGATACAATCCAAAAAATACTCCATACCATTTTATTCATTCATAGTGCAAATTCAAGACATACAATCATTCATCATCACTAAACTTTCAAAATCAAACAATAACATATCACCAACTCATTACTAAAACTCATAGATCAATAAACACAAATAGATCTCATTCATAGATAACTCAATGAAAATAGTCTCAGATTCAAAATCTTCTATTGATTTTCATCAAATAAGAGAATTTTATGCACAACAAACTCACTGGCATACAAATGACTATTGTTCATTAACATCACCATTAAAACTAATTCTGGAAATAACATAAACTGTATTAAAAACTTCTAAAAATGTTTAAGTATCTTTGCATAAAACTGTAAAAGCTTCTAAGAACTGTAAGAAATAACCTGATCTCTCTTTAGGCAGGTAATCTTTTCTTCAACTAGCCGACCCTTACAATATAGAGAGAAATTCTGCATATAGACAAGTTCAACACTAATTTTTGTCATAAAAAATGAAGATCCACAAATCAAGGAGTAACTGGAGCTGAATGAGGCAACTGCCTATTATGATCTTCAGTTAACCATTGATGACTCCCTATCAAAAATCTATAGGAAAAGGGAGGAGGTCGAATTGTTGGGGATCCTCAGTTGAGCTTGTGTTATGATCTTGAAAAGTAGGAGAGAGTTGCCCAGTTGGCCATGCCACTTGATGCTTCATCCAAAAAGAAAATTCTATAGCCACTTCATTCCCCTGTCTTTTGTTCAAGTAGGTATTCATCATAACTATCCAGTACTTATTTAAGTATATCCACATCTGGCCCATCTACCTAATTGTCTTCAAATTTTATTCTTTTCAATTCAGCAGAGGTGAATTTTTGCATATCATCCAACTTAGCAAGCTCCTTCTAAGCAATCTTCACTACCTCTTTTATATCCATAAACCTATCAATTAACAAATCATCACCATCATCTCCCTTTTGTATTGTCTCTTGGAATCTATTATCCCACTTGTTCCTTAGTTCATCAAGGGGGAAACCATCCTTTACTAGGACATCTTCATTCACAATCATGGCTATAATTGCCTCCAATTCCACAATTTGATCTTCCAAATCTTTCCTAGCCTATTGCACCTCATTCCTATGTGGAAAAATGAATGAAGGCCGAAATTTGATAATGTTAATAGTTTTATCAACAAAATCCTCATTATCTTCTTCAAGTATGGATTGTTCTAGAAGTGTTTGCTGAGGTAGCTTACTAATTTCCTTCAATTTCCTCACATGTTCTCTATAATCTTCCTCTTGTTTCTAGAGTGTCTTAACATATGCATTCATGTCATTAACTGATTCCCATGTACCTTCATGAGCCTTATGATTTTCAACAAGCAATTCCTCCACATCTTGGTTCAACCGATCAATCCATCTATCCAACATCGCTACTTTTCTTCTCATTTCAACAAGGTCATCAACTTCTTTCTTACTTAATAAATTTGGTGTCGTAGGAGCAATAGATTTCAAAGAAACAAGAGAAGATAAGTCCTTCAAGAACTTATGCAATTGATCCAATTGAGCTTTGATCTCATCCTTTGTTTATCCTTTATCATCCTTGACTTAGTGGAAGATGCTACAATATCAATCAGGTCTATTTGTTGGTTCCTTGTAGGCCTCCCCAAGTTCACAGTGCCTAGTTGATAATCACTCAAATGAATTTCTTGTTTGTCCTTGTCCACCATGGGAATGGCACTTTTAGCTACAATTTCTCCAACATCTGTCAATTTGGTGGAATGAAGGACTCGATCCTTTTTCTTGGGTGTCTCCTCAATTTCTTTCATCATATCATCCCAATTTAGGGGTTGGGGTTGGACTATCTATTTCCCCTCCAAGTTGAGCTTTAACCTTGTTGGGGCAGCAGCAGGAGTAACCACTTGTTGTGAAGAAGAAGTGGAAGAAGAGAGGGGTTACGAAAGTGTTACCTTAGGTTGAGAATCAACCTCTTGTTGTTGCTCCTTTTTTGCCATTTCTTTAGCAAGCCTATCATCTTTAGTTTTCTCTCTTTCTTCTTCCAATCTCCTCTCTTCCAACATATCATTTCTTTGCTTTTCCAATTCCTTAACCCTTTCCCACATTTTGGCCGCTTCTCATTAATGTTTGGCTTGTTCCTCTGCCTCCTTCTTCTTCAGTAAGAGCTCTTCTTCATCTTTATTTCTTTGGGCCTCCTCTATAGCCTTGGCTTTGGCCTCAAGGTATTCCTTTTCTCTTCTCTACGCCTCTTCCTCCTCAAGGTCATGAATATTTTTTAGGAGGGCCAACTTTTCCCTCTCTGCATTAGCTTTCCATTCATTTTCCTTTTGTCTAGGAGGTCCTCCTCCTTATGTTTCCTTGCTAGCTCTTTAGTTTTTTCTCTAGCTTCAGCCTCTTGTTATTTTGCAAGTGCCTCAGCTTGTGCCTTGGCATCAACCTTCTTCTTTGCTTCCTCAAAGATTTTCCATTGGTCCTCTGGAGTTAAGACATGCTTGGTCCCAACATCTTCAATATCCTCAGTAGATGTAGTCACAAGAGGCTCATTATTTGATTGTGTGGCCTCTGAATTAGTGTCCATGTCATGAATCTCAACCTCCTTTTGCTTATCTTTTTCAGCTTGCTCATGGAGGCTACCTACAAGTAATTCTCTAGTAGATTATTCTGGGAGAGAAGGTTGAGATGAGCCTCCTCCAACTATTGTAGTCTCCACTCCTTGGGACTCATAGGTTTCTTAAGTAGGTACTCTTGGACCAACATCTAGTCCAAAGCTATGAGGATAATACTCCAATTGTTCCTTAAGGGTTGTCCTCCTCTTGGTTCTCCTATAACCTTGGGTACCTCCTACTTTCCTCTTCTTTGAGGATTGATATTTTGGCTTCTTTATCCTCATGACCACCCATTGGATGCTTCTATCCATTAATGTCCTAGAAATTTGTTTAATGTCAAAAAACTCTTCCTCATCCTGATTTATTGGATCCAATTTCTTGGTGCCTATGTTCTCTGCTTCATATCTGGGGTCTAAAACTACACCATCATTTGATAATGTATCAAGAATGCCTTCCTTTACCCTATATTCAATCATCTACGAGATGGTAATCCTTTCATAGTTCTTTTTCCTTACATCATAATCATCCTGCAAATCTTTCCAAAAATCTTCCAACAAGTTATACTGTTTATCAAAAATGGTGGGAGCTAAGACATTCATGTTATGCTCTAGGTCAAAGTTTTTCCTAGCTATATACAATCCCAACTTTAGGTAACTTAATTCTTCACACACTGCCTTTGCATCCAAATTGTGAACACAACAATATTCTCCCAACTTCATGGGAAATTTGTGGCATCCCAGCTTGTGTTTGTTGGAAAACTTTGTAATGACTCCCATAGCTTAATATATAAACTACATAAGAACTATCTGATCACTGCAACATCTTGGCAGTCGATGAGGATGTCGATCAAAACCTACCAACCTAAAGTAAGAGAACTTGGGGTACTGGATATACCAATGTCCCCATTCAATAATGAAATCCATAGCCTCCCTACTCATCCTATATTCAACATCTCTTGTCAACTGGTTGATAATGACATAGAGGAATGCATCATTAACCCTTCTATAATGTAGCTTTGATGTTTGTAGGGTCAACTGAACATAGTGCTCCCATGCCTTCTTTTTCCCAAGAGCTTCTCCTAATATGCCTATTGCATTCAATCCAAGGAATATGCCCATCCTTTTGGCTAAGTATATAACATAAGAGGTCATGAAGTTCTTTGTTTGCCCCACCTTGAGCATTTGATTGTGCAAGTTATCCAATTGGATCATGCCCCAATCAAACTGTTTCCGACCATCCAAAGTGGTTTTAATGAATGGAAACATCCATTCCTTAAAGTATGCAGAGTCTTTCTTTCCAAACACCTTGGAAAGCATCATAATTAAGTCATCAATTTCCTTCTTGAATTTCCCCTCTTGGGTTGTTCAGGAAGCTTGGTTAAGGACTTCTTCTCATTCTTCAACAATTTTTTGTTCATGTGGGACCTATTAGCTTCCTTGTCCCTGTTGAATAACTGTAATGTCTCTGCTTCAATCAATTGATTGGGGTTCTTGGGGGTAGGTGCATTGAACAAGAACCTCATCATTTATGGAGATAGATCAATGATCACATTCCCATCAAGGTCCATACACTGTCTTGATGAAGGATTGTAAGCCCTTACTGTTGTGAGTATAAGCTCTGGGTATTGAACTAATAGAGGGAAGAGTGTTACATGTGCCAATCTGGATTGAGCTATTCTTTCAGCCCTCTCAATCACTTCCTCTAAGAAAGTGTCTACAATCAACTCCTCACAGTTGAATGGGCCCAGATTAGTATCTATGATGTCATCCCATTTTGAATCTAACTTGCTAGTTGTAAGAGTGGCATTTTGGTGTTTATATCTCAAAGTGTAAGGTGATTGCTCCACCTTTACCTTCTTTGGCTTCACTCCCTTTGAGCTTTTTTGCAACTTGCCCTTCCTTTTGTGAAACTTCCTCAGATGCTCTTGACATTGTTTACTCCTGCAAGACAACCCTGGATTAGATCAATAGAAGGTATGAGAATCATTATTACAAGTGTTACCTTTCATAGTTCTCTATTCTTCCCTAGGTAACCCTCCATACTTAATGAAATTTTAAACCTGCTGGGAGCAAGACTGAGAGAAGATCAGGAACTAGAGAGCTGAAATAGATAACACAATCGAAACCAGAACTGGGACCAGATAAGAAACTAGACCTTTCAAAAGTTCCAATATTTCAATATCGTTCGGTGATCTGGTTCCGCCAAGGCTTGTAGAATTGGAATCAAAATTGGAACCTACCGGGAGTGGGATCATTTCTAGAACCAAACTCTTAGGAAAAAATTTCATTAGACGAGTTCGTTTCCAGCTCCGATTCTGCTATAAAGTACGAAGACTCGGTGGAATCTCCCTACACACCCCATCATTTGGACCCAAGTTAAAAGAAGGTGCGGGAAGGAAGAATTCAAGTTCGACTCCGCCTAAACAAACAAGACTGGGATTGAGCGAACTATGGATTTCATGCAGAAAGGGCACAACACGCAAACCCTAACTCGTACAACCCATTGACCTAAATAAAAATAGGGCGTGAAAAACCTATGAATAAATCCATAAGACCGACATAGACATAAACCATGAACGATCGAGAGAAAGATTTAGAATATTTCTAAACACAAGAACCCTTCAAAATGAAGGCCTAATCGAAACTAGGGAATGGTTGAATGAAAACACCACAAAAAATGGAGAAAACGACAGTAGCCCCATAAAAATGAAAGAAAAAAAAGGAAAGAAAAAAGAAAAATTGAAAATGGAAGAAGAAACCAAACAAAACACAAAAACAAAATCAAACAAACACAAACAGAAGCAAGCGAAGATCCACGGGACAAGTTCCACGAACACGCGAAGAACAAAATGAACAACCGAATGGGAAAACAAAAAATGAAATGGGAGAAACCCCACCTACCTCAAAATGCAACGAGAAAGGGTTGAGAATCGAGAAGGATCCGCTCACGAAGGCTGGCCTGTAACCAAATCGTGCTCCTCTTCAAGTCATTTTGGCTCTAGCTCGTTAAGATGCATTGGATAATTGTAATGAGCCAAATAACCTTGATTAAGGTTTAAAAAACCATTTCACGCATGTGAGGAGGCTGCAATTAATGTGGTTAGTTGGGGGTGGAATCAGAGCAAAGGTGATCGCACAACCACCATGTACATCAGAGGTAAAACGAGAGTGAAAGCGGAGTCAAGATAGAACTAGGAACTTTTTCAGAGTTCCACATCCCATTCTAGATTTGGCTCTGGTCCTGCGGCAAGGAAAGGACAACAAAGGAATGAGGGAGGGATCAGAACCAAACCTAGACTTGGAACTTTACAAAGTTCCAGGTTTGGGTCTGATCCTGCTTTCGATCCCGACAAAGTGAAATAACAACATAGGAAAACAAAAGAACAAAGGGAAATGGGACCAAGACGAAGCCCATCCCAAAATAGGACACCAAACAAGAATAAAACACAAGGCAGACCAAACGAGAGTAGGATCGGAATGAAACCCAGACTTGGAACTTTTGCGAAGTTTCGGGTTCAATTTCGTTCCAGTTCCACTTCTACCAAAAGGAAAAGAAACACAAAGAGGAGGAAAACAAAAGAAAACCCAAGGGAGAAAAGAAACCCAAGAGCACGAGACAAGAAAAACAATGAAGAAGCCAACAAGGAAAGAAACGAGGCCAG
Source organism: Sequoia sempervirens (assembly GCA_007258455.2). Lineage (NCBI taxonomy): Eukaryota > Viridiplantae > Streptophyta > Pinopsida > Cupressales > Cupressaceae > Sequoia > Sequoia sempervirens. Next base: position 27,231 of record VDFB02168335.1, read on the forward strand.
GACCAAAACAAAAATTGGACCCAAAACCTTGTCAAATTTCTAAGTTCGATTTTAGCCCGCGTCACGAACCCACAAAAACAAGAGAAACAAAGACTTAGGAGGAAAAAGAACAACTCCTAAGAGCCAAACAAGAACATCAAGGACAAACAAACACAAGGGGGACCCATTTTGACCAAAAAAAAAATGGGTTGGTTATGCAATGCATAACAAAGGGTGACTCAGTTGGGAAAATGGTTTACCCATTTTCAAGATACTAAAAAATTCAGTTAGCCAGAACCTCTAGTTAATGAATATTTTAAACTTGAGAAAGATCAGTCATGGGAAACAAAGTTGAGTTGGAATCTCAAATGTAAATCAGCAATAACCACATCGAATTTGAGTGTGCGTATGTATGGTGCATCTATTTCTATAAAGGTTCTTCCTATCTCGAAATAACTGTATTAAATATGTAGGCTACGTGAATTGAATCCTTATGACTATCGTACAATGATATCCTCGGTATTACTCCACTTCCAAATAGGTGTCCATAGCCCCAACAAAGATACCTCTAGTTCTCTCAAAGCATTGCTCTACTGCCAGCTAGGAATCCATAGCCCCGATAGAGATACTTGAATTACCCTTCTCATATTGAGTCTTTCCATTAGTTAATGGTTCTATTTTCTTTTCTTTGTATAGGCTTACTTGAATAAATTCTTTTTCATATTTTTCTCATTACTCAGATGTGTCATCCTGAAACTTGGGTTGAGAACTACAATGGACCTCATGACAATGTCAGGACTCAAATATTTCACCTAAATCTAGAACACAATTACCCTGAGACAAAAATGCCTTCATGTAAAGAGATGTTTTTATCTATTCCATGACAAATTCAGCCATGGTTTATGAGATTACTTACAATATACATGTTTGTTCTTAACCTTTCAGGCTTTTATTTAAAAAAGAACACAAGACACAGGTCTTGAAATGAAAAAATTTCATAGACATATCTGAAAATACCTAAACCAATTTTTCTCCTAGTACCTTCAGCATATAGTGAATAACCACTCTGTATTTTGAAATAGAGCAGAACAAAAGTCACCCCAAAACACAAGAATAAAAACATAAACAACAACAAAAACCCAAAAATAAACAACAAAACATGACAAACAAACAAAAGAAACAAACCAACTAAATACATATATACAACCAAACAAAACATCATACCCTCATGGGCCAAAATAATGTTTGAGAAATTTCCCATTGATAGGCAATGGAATAGGCTCTCCCGTTAAAGTGCTCAACTGAAAGGAATTCTCACCAAGGATCTCGGCGATCTGATACAGACCCAACCAAATTCGGTCAAACTTTTGATGGTCCCCTTTCTTTTCCCTGGCTTTATCCCACAGTACTACCAGGTCTAATATTCTAAAAGCTTTGATTTTTTCTCTTTTGTCAAACCAACATTTGACAACAACTTGATGTTTAGAAAACTATTGTAAATCAACATCTCTTTGTTCTTCCAGATTCAATAAACTGGTTATCCTAACTTCTATCCTATCATCATTTGAGTAGAATTCTTGCATAAACCTAAGAATAGGTATCTGTAGATGGATAGGAAAGGATAGGTCTTTCCCATAGACTAACTTGAAAGGTGAGTTTCCTAAAGCAGCCTTGATTCGAGTTCTATCTACCCATAAGGAAAATCTGAGTTGAGTATGCCAATCCCTAGGATTACTCTCTAACAACTTCTTAATTACTTCCAACAAATTTTTGTTCATAGACTCAACTAACCCATTCCCCTGTGGGTAGTAATTAGAAGAATATTTTAACACAATTTTATGCTCATATTCCCATTGAATAAATTCAGCTGAAGAAAAAGTAGGGCCATTATCACATACCAGGGAAAATGGTACTCCAAACCTGGTAACGATGCATTCGTTAAGGAATTTGATGACAACCTCGGTAGTGCTGTTCTTACAATGCTAAGCTTCAGTCCAACATGTACAATAGTCGGTTGTCATCAAAATAAATTTATGACCTATAGAAGAGTTGGGGTTAATCACCCTGATAGAATCTAATGCCCATTGGGAAAATGGTCTTGCCATGTATACCGACTGTAGGTACATTGCTAGATTTTGTTCCCTGGATGTGAACGTCTGACATGCATGACATGTCCTCACATGTTGGTGAGCATCGTGGAGCACATGAGGCCAATAGTAACCCAATCTTAGAATTTGGTGTGCCATGGAATTAGCAGAACCATGTCTAGTACCATGTTTTCCATGAAATTCCGCTATGGCTTGTTTCACTTGTTGCTAATCAAGGCAGCGTAGATAGACACCCTCAAAGTTTCTTCGATATAGAGCTCCCCCTTTGAGCATGTAGTGGGAACTCTTCAACCTGAGTGCTCTCCTCTAAGTGGCATTCATCCCATCTAGACATTTGTTATTTAGCAACAAAAAGATAAAATCAACATACCAAGGATCGCTTGTAAATGATTGTACCATATAATGTTGATAGGTAATCTTAGCATCAACATCTTCCATCGCCTTGGATAGGCCTTGTCCTTGGACTAACTTCATCGGATGGATTTCAAGGTCAAATTATTGTAAGATTTCCTACCACTTTCCTTGTCTCTCCCCCAGTTCACTTTGCATAAGAAGGGACTTTACAGCAGGGTCAGGAACTATGGTAGTTATTTGACTGTGGAGGATATAGTGTTAGAACTTCTTGATAGATCGCACCAATGCAAAATCTTGTTTCTCCAAAGGTGGATATCTAACTTCAACATTCTTGAAAGGAGAACTCATAAAAGCAATCGACCTTTCATCCCCTTCACCCTTTCGTTGTGTCAAAACAACAACACAAGAATGGTCAGATGCAAAAGAATATATATAAAAAAGGATTCAAATAATTAGGGCTAGTTAGAACTGATGCCTCTGAAATAGACTGTTTAATCTATGAAAAATGCAGATTTAGCCTCATTTCTCCACTCAATCTTAGCATCCTTCATCATTTTGTTAAGGGGTTTGACGATCTCCGCAAACCCAGTTAGGAATTTCCGCACAAAGTTTATCTTGCCAAAAAAGGACCTCATCTCCTTTTTGCTACTTGGCATAGTCAGTTTTAAAATGGATTCCACTCTATTTGGGTCAATTGAAATTCCCTTCTCTAATATTATGTGGCCTAGTAATTTTCCTTTTGAAACTCTGAACACACACTTTTTCAGATTGAGGTAGACTCCATAACTTATGCACTTTTGAAGGACCTTTGACAAATCTGTAGCATGGTTTTTTCTATTCTTTGAAAACACGGTCAAATCATCCATATATATAATAATACACTTACCTACCAAAACCTTAAATGCCACATCCATCGCTCGCTGATGGCTCCAACATTGATAATACCAAATGGCATCCTTCGATAAGAAAATCTCCCCCATTTGGTATTGAAGGTAGTCTTCATCCTATCCTCGTAGTTGACCATTACCTGATTGTATCTTGAATATCCATCCAAGAATGACATCATTTGCGAACCATTTACTATTTGCAACACCTAATCCAGAGAAGGGAGAGGATAATTGTCTTTCTTTGATGCTTTGTTAAGGTTTCTAAAGTCAACACATAACTTGATCTCTCCACTCTTTTTATGAAAATGAACCAAGTTAGCGACCCAAGTCAAAATGTCTCACAGGAAAGATTATCCTTACAGACAACAACATCTACACTTCCTTCTGAATTAAGAGCTCGATAGGGAATTGACTGGGCACTGATTTTGGCAGAAAGGATTTGCTTCAGGTTTCATAGGGATAGTATGTGTTATTACCAACGTATCAAAGGTTTTCAAGTCTTCGTACCCCTAAGCAATTGCTGCTATATCCAATTTTAATGTTGTCAAGATTTTCTCTTAAATGTGTTTGGGGCAGGTTTTTCTAATGAACACATTCTTCTCAAGGCATGAATCCACCAAGTTAACTAACTCGTACTTCCCTCCATCAGTTTCAGTAGGAATTTTTTCACGAGCTCAAGGATTAGAGTCAAAGATCCTCTCTAATGCTACCATTTCCTTAGGAATTTTGTTCATTTTCAGGTTCATTATCCCTTTTGCATCACATGTTTTTGGATCCCACTCTCCATGATCTCTATCTGATTCATCAATAATTTTTCCTTCAAAGACATCTAAACTTTCCAAGAAGGTGAGTATATGCTAATCATCATCAAGGACCTGGAAATTTTGAACGTTATTTGGAATGGCTGGGATCGAGACTAACTCCACTAAAAATATTTTCAACTTAGAATCTTGCATGAGTTCTAAGGTACTAGCAGCAACAATAAGTGCATATGCAATTTGGTTATCTTCTCTGGGAATCAATTTGATTCTAAAGGCATCAAAGTCTTCTATTAGATTCCATATTCTATTTTAGTATGCAGCCAATCTCTTGTTATGGCATGTGTATTGACTACGAACCTACTTGATAATGACCTCAGAATCTCCCATGACTATCAAAGTTGTAACCTTTTTCTGATGCGCAAACATCAATCCTCTGGCCAATGCTTCATACTTTTCCACATTATTGGTATAGCCAAACTGTAACCCATGAGAGGCAAAGTATGTTTTCCCTTTTAGGTTTGTTAGTTCAACTCTTGCTTCAATCCCTAATTTAGACTTAGAACCATCGAATTTGAGGACCCACAATTGATCTAGGGCAAGTATTTCTTTCCTAGGACAAGTCAGAGGTAATTGTTCACAAGAAATAGGTGGCGGATTGGACTGGTTTAAGACTTCTAGACACGAGGAGTGATGTGAATGACGATCGTCAGAGATTTCACTTAGATTTAGAACATGTGCAGACACTTCTTGAATCTGATCTTGATCAGTGGTTTTACAGTCGATTATTAGTTTCAGCAACCCCCTTGGAATTGGAAGATTGGCAGGGGTTGTTGTATCAAATAGTTCCTAAGACTCTACAATCTCATTTCCCAAGGAAGAACATGAAATATGAGTTTTCCTGATTGGGGAAATGACTTCTTCTTGTGTATTATTGGTCTTTGTCAAGATAGTGGCATCTCTAGCCTGAAAGGAAAATCGATTCAGGGGTGTTTCAGGTTGGCACTCACAAGTTTCCACTGATTGAAAGACATGGTTCAGGATTTCTACACAAGGTTGACATGTCAATTCAGAATGACTATGGTAATGAATTTTGCACCAGTTAGGGAGTAGCAAACTCCATAGATCAACCTATTCTTCTAGAACTAGCCTATCCTATTGCAACTTTCTAATTAAAACCTGCTAGTTGACAGTGGTCATTAGGTCACAATGTTCTAAAGGTTGTAGGCTATTAGGATTGAACATTGAAAAGGTCATGATTTCCTCTCTCTTATATGCTCCTCTCTCAATTTCAAAATAGGCTACCTCGTTAGGACAGTTGTACTCAGTGATCATATGTTTGAGACAAGGCTCACTTTCAATCCTAATTTGTGTTGCTACCCCTTTCCATGGTAGCCACATGTGTGAAAAGTCTAAGGATAGATAACCCCCATTGCTTTTCATTAGGTCTCAGCTTAGAAGCATGCCATATGTCTCAGGGATATCAGCTACCTAGATATCCATATAGGTCTAGATCCGCGGGTTTGATCCAACCTGCACATGAACATTTTTTTAGTTCCCCTACCGCATTAACCTTAGTTTTGTCTAACTGTATCACTTTCTTATGAGTTTGAACCGGATTTAAACCTAACTTTTTACAAATGGAAAAGGGCACGACATAATCTGATGCTCCAGAATCTAAGAGGTAATTAAATGTAAAATTGAAACCGAAAAATAAAGCCAAATCGCAAAGGTATTTCGTAGGCCGAAACAGGTAAGGAGCAGAAAGCAGAAATCGATCAATCAGCGTCAGCATCGATCATCAGATCTCAAAGTGTATCTCTAACTACCTTACAACTTCCCATGATCGTTGGGCTTCCATCTAACTTTCAAATTTGCACTTTTTACAATATTTGATATGACAACATTTAGCAATTTTGCAACATTTTACCTAATGACCCCACAATGACTTCAACACTAAAACCAACATTACAAAATGGCCTATCATGGCCTTATTTAACATTATCATGACTCAAAAAACATATCTAGACCTAACACATCAAATAAAAAACCTAAATAAAATAATTCTAACAGCATATTGATAAAGGTGGAGACAATAGACTTCATGATAGACTTCTTGTCACCTTCACACAAACTTCTTGTCGTCTTCACAACAACAAATAATTTCAGCTATTAATTTCATTTTAAATAACTATTTATCATGCTAACAATAAATAATATGCTCTCAACATGATGTCACGTTGGGCAGGGAACCACTTTAAAATATCAAAGAATGACAATGAAGTCTTTTGTTTTTGCATCTTTGAAATAAAATCAAATTCCATGTCATTTTTCATTTGATATTCAAGAACAAAAGATGAGTTACCTTTATTTTGAAATTTAGGTAGGCCTTTTGGCGGAGGCAGGTTGTCCGCATTCTGATTGGGTGGAATTATAGTGTTTGGAGGAGCAGATGTGGTGAATGGGCCTTTACCCTAATTCCTCAGGAAATGACCCCCTTTGGATTGGAAGGCTTGAGCATCATATACATCCTCCTCTGGCTCATTTTCCTCTTGTCTAGGGAAAGGAGATCCTTCATCAAAGATTTCATAAGCCATGGTTGTATCTGTGGATCCATCATTCTTGTTGGGGCCACCCTGTAGTGGAGCATCAACTTGTGCAATCTTAACCATTTTCTCCATTTTGGGATAGTTAACTTTAGAATGTGTTGCAGTGTTGTGCAACCTACACCAATTCGTCATGAAGTTAAGATCTGCAACATTTGCAGTATGTGGTTTGTCATCACCAGCTTGATAGTTATGGGAAACTCCCCCATTGTTTGGTCCAGTGTTCCATTGTCTGTTATTATTGGATCTTTGGTTGTATCCTCTATTTTGGTTTTGGTAATTTTGATTGGGGAGACTCTGGTTTTGAAAGTTCATTTGGTTTTGATTAACATTTTGATTGGAATAACTACCCTGATTGGAATACCCTCCTTGGTTTTGGTAATTCTAGTTTTGATTTTGATTATGAGGGGGGTTATACTTGACCTATGTTATCTCATTGGTCACTTGAGATAATGTTTTCTTCAAAGTCTCCAACTTTGTTGTCAGATGAGTTGTACATTCACTTTTTGCAGTAGTTGCAGATGATGTATGTGTCATGAGGTTAGATCCTCCAGCGTGATTATGGGAATTTTGGGCTTGTTGTGAAGAGTCAGGGGTCTGACCACTAAAGAATAGTTGTTGAGATGGATCCTGTAGCTCGGTTAAAGGACCGTATGCAGAGTGAGACATCCTTAGGACTGTATTAAACAACTGGGTAAGATTAGGCACCTGAGAGTATCCTAGAGGAGGGAAAATCCCTCCTAGACCTCCTAATTTTGATCTAATCTATTGTTGGAGTTTAATAGCAAGGTGGTAAACTTTGGAAAGAGAATCAATGCCATTTGTGAGGTATTTTCTCTACAAAAATAGGCCAATCAAGGGATCTATGGCCTTTAGGTAAGCTTGGATAGCAATATTTTCAGCCACCAAGTATGGATCTTGTAACCTCCTATACATCCTCTAAAATATGGTATTAAATGGGGGTAATGGTTCATGTGCCTCTTTCCTAATAGTGGAAAATTGATGATATAAGATTGCAGGATTGACATAAACCCAAAATTGGTTAATGAAAGAATCTTCTAAGTTTGTCCAGCTCAAGATTGATCTGGTGGGAAGATTCAGATACCAATTGTAAGCCATGTCTCCCAACGAATAAGTAAAAAACCTACATGCAACATCATGGTGAGCAATTTTGGCCCAGTACAGGCATCTTTGAATTCTTGTATGTGCTCTTCAGCACTTCGTGACTCGGCATGAGTATACTTGGGACAAAATTTCTCTAGGTTCTTAGGAATTCCATGTATGCCACTAGGAATGACTCTTAGTGGTGAAGGATTGTTGGCAAAGAATTCCATAGGTGGTGGTGGTGGTGGTGGATTTGGTTGTACCACCTGTGGCATTGGTGGAAACCCGAGTGGAGTAAGTGGAGGTGTTAACGATGGTGGAATCAAAACCCTACAAGCTCTGGGTCTAATAGGGGTATGGATTTCAACTAATGGTTATGGATTTGTAGCAAATCTGAGAACTCTTTCAAACCTTTCTGGTGAAAAGGACTCGATTCGAGCCAGTTTTTTCCTCTAGGCCTTCCTTCTAGCGCTAGTTTTGTTGATGGTCAATGTAACACAACAATGTTAAAAAAAATATTTCTACTCTATTTCTCCTGAAAAAGATAAATAATCTAAAACTACCTATCTTCCAAGGTATCTATAGTTGGTTCTCAATTGTGTTGGTGTTGTTCAGTGGCCTATGCAACTATAATGTTCAAGGGGCCTTTTGGTAAAAGGACACAAATTGCATAGTACAAATTAATCTAACATTTCGGGGGTGTAAATAAACATCAAAAGATAGAACAGAGCTCAGGACAACAAAGCATAAACTCAAATTTCCTTCAATTTAGACATATAAACTTTGTAATGAGCATTTCTTTCAAACAACTAAAACCAAAAAATGATACAATCCACAAAATACTCCATACCATTGTATTCATTCATAGTGCAAATTAAAGACATACAATCATTCATCATCACTAAACTTTCAAAATCAAACAAGAACATATCACTAACTCATTACTAAAATTCATAGATCAATAAACACTAAGAGATCTCATTCACAGATAACTCAATAAAAATACTCTCAGATTCAGGGTCTTCTATTGATTTTCATCCAATAAGAGACATTTATGCACAAAAAACTCACTGGCATATGAATGACTATTGTTCATCAACATCACCATTAAAACTAATTTTGGAAATAACATAAATTGTATTAAAAACTTGTAAAAATGTCTAAGTATCTTTGCATAAAATTGTAAAATCTTCTAAGAACTATAAGAACTATCCTATATCTCTCTTTAGGAAACTAATATTTTCTTCAACTAGCCGACCTTTACAATATGGAGAGAAATTCTACATATAGAGAAGTTCAACACTAATTTCTCTCATAAAAATGAAGATCCACAAATCAAGGAGTAACTGGAGCTAAATGAGGCAACTGCCTATTATGATCTTCAGTTAACCACTGATGACTCCTTATCAAAAATCTGTAGGCAAAGGGAGGAGGTTGAACTGTTGGGGATCCTCAGTTGAGCTTGTGTTATGATCCTCAAAAGTAGGAGAGAGCTGCCCAGCTGGGCATGCCACTTGATGCTTCATCCAAAAAGAATATTCTATAGCCATTTCATTCCCCCGTCTTCTGTTCAAGTAGGTATTCATCATAACTTTCCAATACTTGTTTAAGTATATCCACATTTGGCCCATCTACCTAACTATCTTCAAATTTTAGTCTTTTCAATTCAACAGAGGTGAATTTTTGCATATCATCCAACTTAGCAAGCTCCTTCTGAGCAATCTTCACTACCTCTTTTATATCCATAAACCTATCAATTAAAAAATCATCACCATCATCTCCCTTCTGTATTGTGTCTTGGAATCTATTATCCCATTTGTTCCTTAGTTCATCAAAATGGAAACCATCCTTTACAAGGACATCTTCATTCACAATCATGGCTATAATTGCCTCCAATTCCACAATTTGATCTACCAAATCTTTCCTAGCCTGTTGCACCTCATTCCTATGTGAAAAAATGAATATAGAATGAAATTTAATAATGTTAATAGTTTTATCAACAAAATCCTCATTACCTTCTTCATGGATGGATATTTCTAGGAGTGTTTGTTGAGGTAGCTTACTAATTTCCTTCAATTTCCTCACATGTTCTCTGTATTCTTCCTCTTGGTTACAGAGGGTCTCAGCATATGCGGTCATGTCATTGACTAATTCCCATGCATCTTCATGAGCCTTATGACTTTCAACAAGCAGTTCCTCCACCTCTTGCTTCAACTAATCAATCCATCTATCCAACATCCCTACTTTGCTTCTCATTTCAACAAGGTCATCAACTTCTTTCTTACTTAACAAAATTGGTGTCGTAGGAGCAACAGATTGCAAAGAAATAGGAAAAGATAAGTCCTTCAAGAACTTATGCAATTGATCCAATTGAGCTTTGAGTTCATCCTTCCTTTGTTTATCCTTTATCATCCTTGACTTAGTGGAAGATGCTACAATATCAATCAGGTCTATTTGTTGGTTCCTTGTAGGCCTCCCGAAGTTCACAGTGCCTACTTGATAATCACTCAAATGCATTTCTTATTTGTCCTTGTCCACCATGGGAATGACACATTCAACTACAATTTCTCC
>VDFB02168336.1:15415-48877 GCA_007258455.2 Sequoia sempervirens
ACCCTTCTAGACATTGTTTGGTAAGGCTGTCATTGAAATTACATAGCAAACTTGCCAATATTTATAAAGCATAGAAAATTATTGTTAACAGTTCATTGTTCTATCAACATAGAAAGATGTTTGGTAAGTGTCATGAATATTGTGACTACTAAGGATGTAGACAAGAATGGATGGAGATCAATTATTTATATTCTTCATATTCTTCTATTCAAAAATTTCATTATTTTCTCTACTTAATATATAGAAATTTACATAGTACTTTGTTTTTATACTCAATCTTCTAAGAGTAAAAGATAGATGAGAGTGTTTATCGAAATTATTCCTATTCTTTCATATGACCTTGCTAGACATTGTTTGGTAAGGGTGCCATTGGCATTACATAGAACACTTGCTAATATTTATAAAGCATAGAAAATTATTGACCATTGTTCTATCAACATAGAAAGATGTTTGGCAGGTGTCATGAATATTGTGACTATTAAGGATGTAAACAAAGATGGATGGAGATTAGTTATTTATGACCCTCAAATCAAAACTCATACAAAACCATCACTCCCTTCCCTCATCAATTACTCCGGGTTTCATATTATTCTCACTTTATTCCACTCTATTCCAAATTTATTTCCATAGCATTTGATTACAAATTTCAACACTTCTATGCCACTAAAATTATTTTAATGTGTGATGTTCCTTCTAGTATTCCTTTACAATACTCAAAAAAAAAGGTTAAGATATATTTCATCCAAATTAGAATCAATTTTCAAGATTTAATACTTAAAAGTCTTGAAATTTTATTTTAAACAAATCTATTTTAAAATTAATGTAGAAAAATGGACAAGTGATTATCATATTCCTTATGAAAACCACAATTTCTCCTATGCAAAAAATCAAACAAATGCCTCCTTTATATTGTTGGAATTCTTTACAAAAATAGTAATTCTTTGTGTCAAACAATAATTTATAGTATAGACCAAAATAAGTGGCAATTTCTTCTTCCCATGAATAAAAAGGTGCATATATACCACTATGGTTGCACTCAAGGAAAGTTTTTGGTAGTTTGTGGATGTCTGGGAGATGTACAAATTTATGATCTCAACAGATGACTATGGACAACACCAAGTTGTGTGACACCATCCCCTCAAATTCATGTTTGGTTGCATTAGGGAAGATAGACTCTTTTCACTCAAAAGACATTATAGAGTATGATTATCTTGAAAACCAAGTAGCCAAAAGTGAACTATATCCTCTAACTTCAAGTTTGAAATTAATATGGTGTTTGGTGACAAGATATTCTTTGGAAGAAAAGATGATTGGGAGGATACTTTTTTTGGTTTGACCCATCTACACCAAAAAAATTAAAGGAAATTGGACTCCTATTATTTCTCCTTCACCTTTTTGTAACTAGATAAATGCAATTGCTACTTTGAAATTTTGATTTTTTTTCATTGGAATGGATTCCACTACAATTAATTTTACGAAATAAATTTATTTACACCATTTCAAATAGTTTTTCTTTGGATTCTCTCTTATACTATCAATTGTCTTCTATTTTGTGCTACAAATGATTTTTTCCTTTCATATTTATGAGCATCTACAATTATGTCTACTCAATTAAATTGATATATCATCAAGAGGATTTCTATTTTGTGCTACAATTCAATTTTCCCTTTCATGTTTCCCGCCATCCACAATAAATTTTACTAAATTAGATTGATATATTATAAATAGGACTCGTTAAAGATCTTACTATTGAAATAAGATTAATTTAAGATATTTTTTATACACAAATATATATTTCAAAAAACTAAAACTATAAAATAACTCTCAAGTAAAAAAAATCTAATTTTGAGCACATCTTCAAAAAAAATATAGGATTATTTTTAAATATACAATTTATTATTTTATTTCAAATAAAAATATCTATTTACTTCTTATTTGTTAACAAGTTCTTGATGTGTTGACTAATACTATTGATATTGATAGTTATTTTATTGTTTCTCTAATTATCTAGTACAATTGAGACACTGATAGTATTAAGTTTATTTCTATTTATTAAAAATGACAGACAAATTTGTATCAAGTTTTTTAAATAGAAATACTGTAACTAACATTTCTTCTACCTAGATGAAAAGAAGCTCTATTATTAATTCTAAGAAACAAATTAAATATTAACTATGCAACTCAATACTTCTATTACAATACTACAAAGACAAATACTGAGAACTATATGACAGAATTTTATTACAATCTTAACTATATGACATGATTTTATTACAATCTTATACTTAAATTTTAATGACAAAACAATTTCAAAATTAAAGAATTCATGCAAAACTAGTGACTACTAACACTCCTCAACATATAGTGCCACAAAATAAAAACACAGAAAAAACAATGGTGAGCCATAAGGTTGAAAACTTACCTCCGCGGTCGACCAGAACAACAGTAGGCTGTCCTCCAGGGCGGAATTTAAAGTCGGTGACCGATGTATCAAATTCCCGGCAGCCCATATTATTCTCCTTAGGATAAGCTACAGACCCCCTTATTGTTCCGGCATGCAGAGGAATACCAAAATTGCTTATAGCGCAGTCATATGTGCCCTTAACATAATCCGGCGAAGTTACCCATAAATTTTTCTTCTCCACCACATAATTACTTGTGGCCGGGGCCGCATTCCAAGCCATTATCAACATCATCATCGCCAATAGCTCATGGCCCCTACCGCCCGATTTTCTTGCCATTGCTGTCGTCGCCAGAGGAAAGCCCTGTGCAAAACAAAGGATTATTTTCTCCTACTTGTAATTTTCAGCACTATCACTGAAACCTACCAATTTAGGTTATCAGATCGTTTAAACTTGGTTAAGTTCTTGCGTTTCGAGCTCTGGACCTTACCAACTCAGAACATAAAGAAATAACAGAAAATTAAATTTTGAAAAACAAAAAACAGTAGCTTTAAACTCCGATGGACTGAAACCCTGAATCAACAAAAGGTAAGGAGGAATTTTACAAATAAAAACCCTTCACAAAAAGAAAAAATTTAACAGGGTTGAAATATTTTATACCGCCAGCTTTGCCGATTCTGCACTTGAGCCGCCAATCAAAGTGAACAGATTGGTTCTTCTACGTTGGCGGACTTTCTATTAATTATTTCCAGATAGACTCTGAATTCGCGGCATTAAAACAAAAATAATGACAGAGCTTTGTCTGTAAATCCTTCTCGTTAGGTTCGTTTTTCAGGGAGGTTTTAAAAGATTTCAACGACATTCCCAAGAATTTGAATTGTGATAGCCGGATAAAAGACGCTCCTGATCATTTTTATTTTTTTAATAAAACAGATACGTCCAAGTTTCCTTTTAAATATTGAGAATTTAGATGATATTTTCGAGGACATAAGCGATATTTTTGAGGATTTAAAAGTTATTGCGAAGATTTAAATTGTGGTAAATAAAGTATGTTCAACTTTTGTTTGTTAATAAATATTATTGTTAAAAGATAATTTAATAAAAATAAGATAAAAAATTATCAATTTTTGATGTGGATGAAGTGTAAAATTATTATTGATTATTTGATCATTGAATCAAATGATGTTTTAAGTAAAGTGAAAAATATTTTTCTTGTGGAAAGTTATTTTATGTGATTCTAAGAATGAAATTCTAGATGTGATGCTATGCTAGAGATGTAGTTATAATAAGGAAAACAAAAGATATTACAATCGTATCTTATAAGTATATTATTTGATTGTATAATGTTTCTAATAATTGTATTAGTTTGTCTAGGGGCTTGACCAAAAGAGAATAAGTCCTTGTTTAAAAAGCTCTCACATTATATTGGTAGATACCATTTTCACAAATGTAGGTGTATTCAATTGAGGTGGACTATTTTTAGTCATTGGAATTCTATCAAATCATTTTTTGCAAACATAGTTCAAATCTGCATGTCAAGTTCTCTTACACGGCTTAAGAGCTCACTTTTGAGCATGCAAAGATCAAGTTTAAGGTGCAATTTTCAACTTGAGCCAATATAGAAATTTACTGCTTTAAGGTCACTATCTCACAAATATAGATTTCTCACTACATAGGAAAATTATTTAATACATATCTAACAACATTTATTTCATTGGATTAAGATATAAATGTCTTTTATTATTTTATTTAATTCTCACAATAATTACAATGTTTATTATTTGATTATCAATCTGAACTCTACATTTTAGGATTTTATTATTGTTTAATTATTGCTATAGGTAAATTATCATGACTATTTATTTTCATTAATTGTAAATATTTTTCATTGAGAGAAAAAAAAAATTAAATCTTTTTTGCAATATATTGGTATTGGAAATACAAAACATTTTTAGTGAATGAATAATGGGCTCCTTCAACTTAGCACCAAAGACTAAGTGGTATCCATTCCACCATATTTACTTACACCATGTAATCTTGAACTTGTCCCTTTTAGAGTGCAAGACATTTACATTAAGAAATATTTTGTCCTTTAGTGGGCTCTTTGTGAGCTATTAAACTTCACCCATAGACAAAGAGACATTTGACCATTGTAATCATTTTCATTAAGATGCAAAAGACATATATTTTTGCACAAATGAATGAGAGGCTTATCCCAGATTAGATAAAAATTTGTTGATAAAATAAGTTTATAAATACTAAATGATGCAATATATGGTGACATTTACATAAGAACCTATAAAGAAGACACAAATTCAACATACAACTTCCTTTTTAAGGGGAAAAAATGGATGCTAAAGGTGGATTTTTACTCCTGTATTTTATATCACTTTACAAAGATTTCATAAATGTAGAATATTAGTTTTAATTTTTTCCCTATAATTAGGTTGCATATTGTGGCTTAATCCTTAGAATAGACAACATAGCTCTATATCTTGTAGATACACAATCTACATCTTTAATTTTTCCAATTGAGACTAGGTTGTGTAGTGTAAACCATTCATTGGAGCTAATAACATGGTATAACATAATCATTAGATTTTATCACACAACACAATCTAATCCACCTAGTTCAAGTTTAATTCTTTCACTTCTAAGATGAGATTTCAAGAAATTTATTATTGACCAATCAACCCAGATCTTATAAGTCTTAAGTTAAACATTTAGGAACATGTAAACAAGGGCGTATCCTATCTCATTATAATAATTAATTATGAGCATTAATCATTCGTAAGAAATTTGTTGGAAAAAATTCAAATCAATCGTCTTTACATTTTTTTAGATCATTGTACAAGCCTTAAGGGCCTTCACTATTATTGATGAAATTATTAATTTTCTCTCTATCATATAAAATCTCCTATTGTGTTTTCCAAACAACCCCTTTTTCCAATAATAGGTACATATGAAACCAATGAATATAGGAGATCACACTAGTTCCCAACTAGGTTGTATCAATCAAACTAGGTCATGTGGTGTCACTTAGTCTAGGACCAAGCTAGACATTGTAATATTGTCCTTGACAGAAAAAAATTATAAACATATCTATCACAATGTTCGAATATTAAAAATATAAATTCTTGCCTTCCAGTCATCAATCGCATCACAACAACCAATCACCAAGGTCAAAGTCAACATCACATGAAAGGAAATTTACAACAATAATATACCATTTCCACATACCCTCATAAAAAAAAAAAAAAAAAAAAAACAAATATTCAATATCCACAATGCAAAATAATAATGTTCAAGCATACCGTAAGGGTGATCCCACAATACTAGTTTACAATTTTTGGCAAAACTAGACATTGAACTGGATTTTTTTAACTAAATATTCACTTCCAGGCACCTATAGAAGCTAAACCATGAGGAATTTGAAGATGATGCAAATTAGTGATTTGTGAAATTTTGTCTATAGATTCTAAATATATTTTTTTCAAAAATTTTGGAATCAAATTACACTTCTTTTTCCATCTCCTTTGAAAACTAGTTTTTAACAATAAACACCATTTTTAAAGAGTGATGTTACTAGCTAACATATAAATTATTTTTTGAAGGATAAAATTCTTTTTTTTTCGAATTTAGATTCATAACTACAATATCTAGTGCATGGAATTGGTTTCATAGCATTTTATTGAATATTTTTTTCTTAATTAAGTTTCAAAGTCAAACCAGTTATAATTTAGACATGATGTACTGGCTAAAACATAACTTTTTTTGTATGTATCAAAATTCAATTTATTTATTTTTTAATGGATCAAGGACATCAATATCTAGTTCATAGATATTTTTTATATTTTTTTTTGATAATCTACTATTTTTTCACACGTGAAAAATAGAGAGCTTGATTTTTGGTGAAAAACCTACATTCACAATAAATAAAAAATAAATATAATAATCAAAATAAATTTATTTAAAATTATACTTTTTGGGAAGCTTATAATAAGGACAACATACTTAGAAAAAATAAATTTTAAATGAATTCATTTGATCCCCCAAAAGATAAATCAAAAGTGGTTTTATATTAGTATTTTATTTTTACACATGTAGGTATATTCAATTGAGGTGGATTATTTTGTCATTAGAATTGTATCAAATCATTTTTGAAAACATAGTTCAAATCCACATTTCAAGTTCTCTTACACAGATTAAGAGCTCACCTTTGAGAATGCAAAGATCAAATTTACAGGTGCAACTTTTAACTTGAGCCAATAGAGAAATTTATTGCTTTAAGGTCACCATCTCACAAATATAGATTTCCCACTACATAGGAAAATTATTATATACATATCTAACAACATTTATTTCATTGGATTAAGATATGAATACATTTTGTTATTTTATTTAATTCTCACAATAATTACAATTTTTATTATTCATTATCAGTCTCAACTCTAGATATTAGGGTTTTCTTATTGTTTGATTATTACTATATGTAAATTATAATGAAAATATTTATTTTCATTAATTGTAAATATTTTTAATTGAGAGAACAAATATTTCTTGCAACATATTGGTATTGGAAGTACAAATCATTTTGAGTGAATGAATAATTGGTCTCCTTCAACTTAGCACCAAGGACTAAGTGGTATCCATTCCACCATATTTACTTACACCAAAATCTTGAGTTCATCCCTTTTAGAGTGCAATACTTTTACATTCAAAAAGAATTTTTCCTCTATTGGGCTCTTTGTGAGCCATTAAACTTACCAATAGACCAGTATAAGGGTATGTGCAGGATCATGATGGGCCAAAAAGTGGCAATATGATGGGTATGTGGCTGACGACTATCTTTTTACCCAAAATTGATGAAATGAAAAGAGTTTTTAAAGGAGATTCTCAGCTTTCCACTAATATAAATTATTCTTTACTTTGAATTTAATAAGTAATTATTATTCATTTTCTATTCAAATTAAGACTAAAGTCCTGATTGATAGGTTGATTAAAAGACATCTATAGCTTTCAAATAGTATCACATTTTTTGAATCCAAAACATGTGTCAAATTCTATGCTTCACATGCTATAGGATTAAAAAAAGAAAATTTGAATTTCATGAAGTTTTGACTAAGTTAAGGTGGTTAGACATACGCGTTTTTATATTTTTTAAAAATTTGTAATAAAAAATTCATAATTAATTATTTACTTGGAAAAAAATTACAAAAAAATATGCATCACATCGAGGTATGAGTCCTCTACTTATATCTAAAATAATATAAAAAAAATATTATCATTTTATTGTGGTTAGGGTGGTCAGACAGACACCTACTTCTTATTTTTTCCTTGAAATTTAAGTACCACTGCATTGAAATTTCAAATTTTCACCAAATAGATTTTGTTTTTTTAAAACAAACCTAGTAGTTTAGGAACTACATTCAATTTTCTATAGATTCTATTCTTACATATTTTTGAAATAATATAGATAACTTATTCATATTTTTACGTCAAGTTGCCTAACTTTGATTTTCTAAATTTTTTGCCACTTAAGGGCCTATTTTTTCCATGATGATCCTACACATACCCATAATCATTTTCATTAAGATGTAAAATATATATCATTTTGCACAAATGAATGAGAGGTTTATCCCATATTAGATAAAACTTGATAAAATAAGTTTATAAATATTGGTTGATGTAATATATGGTGACATGAACATATAAGAACCTATAAAAAAGACACAAATTTTACACATGACTTCCTTTTTAAGGGACAAACATGGATACTAAAGGTGCATTTTTACACCTTCATTTTATATCACTTTACAAAGATTTCATAAATGTATAATATTAGGTTTTTTCTTCTTCTTATAATTAGGTTGCATGTTGTGGCTTAGTCCTTAGAATAGACAACATGGCTCTATATCTTGTAGATACACAATTTTCATCTTTAATATTTCCAACTAAGACTAGGTTTTGTAGTGCAAACCAATCGTTGGAGTTGACAACATGGTATAACCTAATCGTTATATTTTATCACATAACACAATATAATCCACCAAGTTCAAATTTAATTCTCCCACTTCTAAAATGACATTTCAAGAAATTTATTATTGAACAATCATATCAGGTCTTAAAAGTCTTAAGTTAAACATATAGGGACATGTACATAAGGACATCTCCTATCTCACTATAATAATTAATTACTACCACTAATCATTCATAAGAAAGTTGTTGGAATAAAATTTAAATCAATCTAAGTTGTCTTAACATATTTTTTAGATCTTTGTACAATCCTTAAGGGTCTTCACTATTGTTAATGAAATTACTAATTTTCTCTCTATCATATAATAGCCCTTGTTGTTATTTCCAAACAAACCTTTTTCTAATAATAGGTACATATGAAACCAATGAATATAGGATATCACACTAGTTCCCTTGAACTGGGTTGTATCAATCAAACTAGGTCATGTGGTGTCACATAGTCTACAACTAAGCTAGACATTGTAATCTTGTCCTTGATAGAAATAAGTTCTGAACATCTCTATCACAATGTTTAAATATCAAATATAGATTCAAATCTTGTCTTCCAATCATCAATCATATCACAACCTATCACCAAGGTCAAATTCAACATCACGTGAAAGGGAATTTGCATCAATAATATACCATTTCCACATACCCTCATAAAAGAAAAAAATTGTAAAAAAAAAAATTCAATGTCCATAATGCAAAATAATAACAAGCATAAATAACACTAGATGTACTATAAAATAAAGGCTATAAATTTTTCCTCCTATTGACCATAATAAACTATTAGATTTCCTCTCCCATATTTTTCATTGAGAATGGTTTAACACTTTAATTTGGAGAGAAAGTAGCATGTACTAATTGCCAATTAATTACATCACCCTAATAGTTTCCCAAAATAATTAGTAGTATGATAATTTATGAATGCACATTTGATATCCTAGGACAAATCTAGTCATAATTATATAGTTTTTTATTACAATAGGCATTAGTTAAAGTACTACGGTATGGAAAAATATTGTGCAAGATAGTGTTGTAACGGTTTCTACACAATGATTAGTGGATATAATCAAAGAGATTAAAAATAAGTTGAATAATGAAAGTAAAAACTAGACATTTATCATCTAGGATGGCTAAAAAATTCAAATAATTGTAAGGATTTGATAATTGAGTGGTCCTAGATTTTAGAATGAGATGCTAGGAGGATAAAATTGTGATATATGAATTTGATTTTTCTTTTCATATGGAATTTCTCATAATGTATAAAAGGTTGCTTGATATGAAAGATATAAATATTTTCATATTAGTACACAAAATTTAGAGAGTATTCACCAAGAATATTTGAATTCAAGATCGAGTGAACCCAAATGATACTTAAAATAAAGGTATCCTAAATATATCTCTACTAGAGCTACAATAAAAAATGAAATATTTTCTCATTTAGTATGTGAATTGAAAAATAAAATACATGCATCTATAGTTGTCATTTTTATTTAATGATACAATTGAGACATCAAAAAATCATGAATATTCCATATTTTATTTAAATTTTTGAGAAAGTGTCTAAACTAGGAAACCTAAATACCTAGTTAATTATGGGTTATTTAAGTTGGTGGTAATAGAGGCTTGATGATAAAGATAGCCCCAATTAACTTAGGATTCTTGTAGGGAATTAAGGTCTCTCAACCTTTGCAATTTCCAAGCAATAAAATATTAATTTATTAATGCTTATATTGTATTTTCTTGCTCATATTAATTTGTCATCTTATGTGACTTGGCACCATGAGTTGCTAGCATATTGGGAGGTGACATGAGATGTGACATGGATGTTGTGGCCTCCACAAGGAAATGTAGATGTGTGTATGTAAATAGAATGAATAAGCAAATAAAACCTATACAACACACCAATGAAACATTATATCAAGGAATTCAAATAGCAATCAAACTAATACAACAATTCCTCACTGGTGTCTCATTATCCTCTATCTCCAAGGATTATTTAAGTCATTTTGTTCTCAGATTGTTTGTGCACATGACTTTCCAAATGACAACCTTAAGAATGATATATGATTGAAATGCAAGAGATGTTTCCTACATTACATGATGATGAACTAGTTGTTGATGATATGCAAAGATAATATTGCTGCTATGATTGTTGTATGAAAATGATATGATGAAAATGTTGTAATTAAGATGTTGCTAATGAAAATTCCATGATTAAACTACTTGATGCTAAAATTCTAATACTAGAATGCTCACTAAAATGACAATGCTAATTAAAATGTTGCAGAGTGTAATTGCAACAAATGCTCAACTTTCTCTCTCTTTTGTTGTGTAAATGAGGGCCTATTTATAGATTTTCTAAGGCATGAGCCTAGGTGGTAGGAATCAATGATCTGGATTCGATCTGGAGAATGGATGGTTGAAGATGAAGAGGTTAGAGAGAAAAGGTGAAATGTGATCCCATCATAAGAAAAAAATACCAAGTGTGAAGAGGAATAAAATGGAAATGAAGGCCAAGTGTCCCTAATTAGTTAGAGTTTGTGATGATAAATGGAAAATTAAATATTAGAAATATTTAATTCTTGAGACACATGGTGAGGTCGAAGGTGGGAAGAAGTTAGTAGAAATGTTCTTAAATTCAAATTTAGTGAGAGGAGGTTAATTAAATAAAACAAACTAATTAAATGTGTTCATTTAATTAAGATATGAGGAAAATGATTTAGGATAGAAAGAATTAGAAAAAAAAAACTATATAAATAAAATTTTCAATTTATTTATAAGTAGAAGAATTAAATATTATTAATTAAATAACTTGTATTTAATTAATCCTCCATACCAAATTTGAGTGTGTGCATTTTTCCCCTCTTTGAAGTGATGTGTTTGCAACACATTGCTTCAAAGAAAAATTTGTCGACAGTGTTGATAAAAAATTTCAATATGCCCCAGACACTAATTTTCGAGTGATGGTGCATGTATGCCCCCTTGGAAGATAAATCAGGGATATTTTTTAATTTTGAGAATTTTTTTTTGAATTTTTATGATTTTATGAGGATTTTCAAATTTTTAGGATTTGGTGATGATTTATCTCCTGATAAAGAAGAATGAACCTACCAATTGATTAATTGATGCCCTTTTTTAAAATAAAAATAATCTCACTTAAATACCCTCCATTTATCCCTTTAAAAGGTCAAAAGGGGAAAAATGAGTACATTTGAATTCATTTGCAATTGAGTGATTGAGTTGATTGAGTGAT
This sequence comes from Sequoia sempervirens, assembly GCA_007258455.2. Lineage (NCBI taxonomy): Eukaryota > Viridiplantae > Streptophyta > Pinopsida > Cupressales > Cupressaceae > Sequoia > Sequoia sempervirens. The sequence continues at coordinate 27,095 of VDFB02168336.1, forward strand.
TTAGCAAAATGGTAATCCCACACTACTGAATTTGACACCATTTTTAGACGGACATTTGTTGAACATCGACAAATCTTTTTCGGACAAGCGATGAAATGGCGAAAATATTTTCATCGTTGTTTTTTTGTCGAAATGTCGATGACGAATTAACCATCAAAATAACGGCACAGATTCGTCGATCGTCGGCATCATAAAATGACTTGGACTTTCATCGGAATATCGATGAAAACTTCGTGTTTCCATCGATGGATTACACCAGAAGTTTGTCACCATTTTGAAAAAATGGGCAAGGATTAGCATCAAAACAATGCCAAACGTTCGTCGAAAGTGCGACGCAATGTGCAAGTAGTAGCGTCGAAACAACACCAAATGTTCATCGAAAGTGGGATAAAATGTGCAAATAGTAGCATCAAAACAACATCAAACGTTCATCGAAAGTGTGATGCAATCTGCAAGTAGTAGCGTTGAAACAACACCAAACACTCATTGAAAGTGCAATGAAATGGGCAAGTACTAGCATCAAAACAACATCAAAATTTTGTCAAAATTGTGAAGAAATGGGTAGGGAGTTACGACAAAACCTTCGTCATAGCTATAGCAACTTTGTCAAGCCTTTTCAGTGATTCATCGGTGGGTTTTGCCGAAATTGCGACAAAGAAATGCAATTTTTTCTTAAAAAAAATATTCGTGGAAATGTACCATTGCAGAGACTGATGACTGATCATACACACAAACTACATATTGGTTTGATGCTTCAAATGATGCATTTCTTATATTGAAAAGTGAATTTCCTTATTGAGCTTCTCTTTGTTTCAAGAATAGTTTAATATTCTCTACTTAACAGGGCCAACCACATGATGGTGGAAGCTCATTTGGCCCCTCCCCCCCCTCACATCACTCTAAATTCTCCATACCCAATCATCTAACATTAATCATTCATTCATCGATTAATAACATATAACATTCATTCATTCATCCATTAATAACATATAACATTCATTCATTAACATATAACATTCATTAATTAACATAAATTCACATTCATTCATTAACATATAATATTCATTCTTTCAATTTTTACATATTATCAAAAATATGGTTGTCACGATATGATTACAATCACTTTTTTTTTTTGTTTCTTTTTGAAAGCTACATAAACCTGAAGTGGAGTATCATTTTCTAAATCAATATCTATCCCCCCTTTAGTTGTTCTTCCCTCTGCTTGTGATCTTAATGTATTCTAGTCGTCTGCTCATGACGTGGATGCCGCTGCAAGGGGGGGTCTGTTGCAATAAGAAAGAAATGTTAAACTGATATGTTTTATTATTATTGTTACAAGTATTTCATTAATTAAAAGAACATTAAAATGATTATCTTTACTTGATGAGTCCACATCATGTTTTTGAACTTTTTTTATAGACTCATGCTCAACATGTTGAACACCCTCTAAATCCTGATTTGCAGTTGAAACATGAAAGGTTACATTAATTCTTAATACACCAATTGAAATTAAATATGTTTAAGAGAACATGAGGGTGGTCCTCTTTACCTGATGGGGCCACATCATGTTCTTGATCTTCTCTAGCCTGATCATGCTCAACACGTTGATCATGCTCTACATGCTCTAAAGTTGAAACATGAAATGTTACATTAATTAATACACCAATTGCAATTAAATATGTTTAAAAGAACTTTAGAGTGGTCCTTTTTACCTGATGGGGCTACATCATGTTCTTGATCATACTCAACATGTTGATCATGCTCTACATGCTCTAAAGTATCGGGATGCACACCATGACCTTCATTTGCAGGTTGTGCTCCACCCTCACTAGGTTGCATTCCAATGTCATGTGTAGTATTATCATTACTTTAATGTTTAAAGCAAATAGGCATGTAATTAATTTATGGTGGAAATTAATATTGAATAGATTGCAGTCCATAGAAGCATAAATCTACAAAAAATCCCAATTAATCACGATTTTTAAAAAATTTGCAGGCTAGACAATTTTTTCCCTAATTTAAAAAAAAAATTGTTGACTTCTTGGTCAATGATTATTTTCCGTTTCAAACTGCAAAATAGCCAAAAAATGTGTTTAAAATATACAAAAAAATATAAATAAAATTGAGCTGATTTTCGCGCAAAAAAAACCATGAGACCGTCGCTTGTTGCTTACTATTATGCTTTGATAGATTTTTTCCAAGCATCCATAGCTTGTTTGAAAGCACCTATTTTAGGATTTTAACCATAGCAGCAAGGGAATGAACTGTTTGATAAAATTATTTTGTAGACATGTATGAAAAATGCAGTAGCATAGACAAGGTAGTGAACTACTTGAAAAAAATGTCTCAAAGAAATGTAGTCTCATGGTGATGGAATGCCATGACAAGAAAATTGCTACGGATTGTCATGGCATTCCATCACCATGAGATTGCATTTCTTTTAGGAAAATTTTCAAAAAATTCATTGCCTTGTCTATGTTATTGTTTACTATTATGCTTTGTTATCCATAGCTTGTTCGAAAGCACCTGTTTTAGGTTTTTAGCCATAGCATGAAGGCGTTGAACTATTTGATAAAATACATTGGTAGAAATGTATGAAAAATGTGGTAGCATGGAAAAGGTAGTGAAATATTTGAAAAAATGCTTCAAAGAAATGTGGTCTCATGGTGATGGAATGCCATAACGAATTCCATGAAAAACAAATTGCTATGGATTGGCATGGCATTCCATCACCATGAGACCACATTTCTTTGAGGAATTTTTTGAAACAGTTCACTGCCTTGTCTATGCTTTTGCTTACTATTATGCTTTCATATATTTTTTCCAAGCATCCATAACTTGTTCAAAAGCAATTGTTTTAGGCTTTTAGCCATAGTAGCAAGGAAGCGAACTGTTTGATAAAATGCTTTGGTAGACATGTTTGAAAAATGTGGTAGCATAGACATCTGTCACCATCTAATATTTATGCAGTTGTAGTATGTTTTGTGAAATGTAATCAACGATATGAATATAACCAACAAAAATCTATTTTCTATAATTCATGGATTGAACTTTGTATTTTATTTACTCTCAATGTCTGTATGTTATGGAAATGCCATTAAATTTTTTTAAAAAGTGGTTTTTGACTGTTTTTCTTCAATTTTTTGTGTTTTTTGTAAATCCAATTTTTTCCTGATCTTTTCCCCATTTTTTCCCCATTTTTTCAAAAAATCCTGAACTTTTGGTTTGCTGATTTTTTTCCCAAACGATTAATGCTACTATGGATTGCATAAGTATTTAGTTTTAAATAAACTTTATTGAGTTTATTTACTTGTGTGTCGGATGCAGTGGAAGGTTGTGTTTACCCAGTCAAGACTCTTAGGCTTTCAGCCATGACTCCATAGCCTTGTTGGAAGGCAATCTTCAAGTCATCTTCTATGGGAACTTTGTTGAATTCAGAGCCCTACATTTTTGCATAAGATCATGAATTTTGCCTCTATGGTGTGATAAAACCAAAATTCTTTTCAATTTATTATTTGGATACTATATTTCATTTATTGGTACTTACAATTTGTGCGGCTAATTTCATATAACCACCAGAGCCAAGTTTGTGCTGCCCATGTTTTTCTAGTCTTGCCTTTGTTGCCTTCAGTGTGTCAGGAAACCTATGAAAAGTTTGAAATAAGTTAGATTATGTAAAAAGAAAGAGTAATCAGTATATAATTACATTGTTGATAGTATCACATACCTTCCTTGGCCCGGTGGTGTTTTTCCTTTTTTCTTTTTAGCCTTCTCCTTTCCATCCAACACTAGGTCCTTCCACTCCCTCTCCAGAATCATGGGGGGACACTCGTACTTTTTGTTCTTCTCTAAATGTGACCTATGTTGGTCCCTCGCATACTTTAGATAGGTACCAACTTTCTAAAGGACCTTGGTTCGGTTGAATTTTTTATCACTAAACAACACAACAAAATGGTTAATGAGCTTATCTTTTAAATCTTGATTTTGGGCATTCCATCGTGTACTTATGGTGGGCCTGAAGAGCTCCAATGTAATATCACTTAGATGTTTATAAAAAATATCATTTCCTAAAAAATGATCATGGGATCAATAGTCTAAAAAGAGTGATCAATAAGTAAATTTCAATTGGATTATATATAATAATAATTAAAAAAATTTAAAGTACCTGGGACCCTCTCTATCTTTATGGGAATGAAATCCTTGGTCAGCACAAGTGTGACCAACAATGTTCCCGTACTAGTAATACAGGAAGATCCAGGAAATGTTGCTAAAACATCACCAGTACTAGTGGCCTCTGCATCCCTAGGTACATGTCCTGACACATGTTTTGGAATGTGTTCACTGCTAGAGAGTGCATTAACAAATGCCTGCATGGTATGTGTTGCTGACATTTCAAACGACAATATAGGCACAAATGATGGGGTCAGATGATGTGATGTATGCGTAGGAAGATTAGGATGGACACTTTTACCAATCCCTACTCCTCAGGCAGCACTTCCAATACCTTGATAATGGCTAGGAGCATCATGAGGAGGAAAATAACCCTGTAAAAATAACACATATTTTAGTTCATGACATAAAAGAGTACAAAATATAAAATAATGAATGAACTTATGTTATAATTAAAGACCTCATGACAGCTTACTTGCAATTTTTGTAATCTCTCTTTCAATATTTTAACCTTCTCTTTTATCTCATCTATTTGAGACACTATGAACATCAACTTAACCATTTCTTGATTGCATTTTTTTTGGACCTTGTTTATCGTATCAAAAGGGTTTGTTGAATAAGAGATGTCATCATCACAAAATATTGACTACAAATCACTATGGATGCTCTCCTCTACTACTAGTGCCTTTCTCCAATCATTCGATTGCAACAAGAATAAAAAAATTTATTGAAATTAACCCAAAAAACTTATGAAAAAAACATAATAATAAAAAAATTGCTCGTATCTAATTTGTACAATTACAATGAGGTAAACCTATCGGGTAGAAGTGCCTGAAGATACATCATGATCTATGCTCTGGGCTAGAGCCTTCTCCATATGATCAATGTCTACTGGACAAAATTAAATATAAAAAACATTAGAAATGAAACCAATAGACTTACAAAAAACATAAGAATAAAATGGTATATTGGAGTCATTAATTGGAGGTTGGGTAAAATGTTACGTAGTAGTACCACCCCTATAGTAACTATGTTTGTAACTAAACAATTCAAATTGTAATCAATTAGCAACTCTTCCCCTATAGTTATTGAATTTATCACATACAAATACACAGTTTCCCTTGCATGCCTCGAAGATGCAATTGGGTTGCTGTTGACCCAGGTCATGTACTGTTTATAAACCCTACAATATAATGCTTTTGGCCTTCCATCAATGTACATAGCCAATCCTTTATTTTGATCCTTATCTTTTAGTTGTATATAATTTGTTGATAGTGCATACCTACACATACTTCGTGTTTATCAAACCAGTTGCATCCAATCTTTGTAACTGTAACAGGGTCGAACATACTCCATCAATTCAGTAACTTTTTTGTAACAGAACTTTATGCCATCCATGCAAAATAGGCCCAAACCATGTAACGATGATGTGCAATGCAATATCCTCTCGTTGACACAAAAATTAGTGTTTATTGGAGGAAGTTCCTTGGGTACCCATTGTTTCCGTAGATGTTTGTACCTCAAGGGCACCTCGACGTCGCCTATGCTCTCATCATCATAAGAACATGACCCCCCTTCAGCAAGAAAAAATTCCATGTGTTTATGGAATTTTCTTCTAATCTTTTAACCTCTAGTTGATCTCCCTCTTTTAGACATACTTCATGTCTCGCTTTCCTCTTCTCTTCTTGAATTTCCCTTGCTCGAGGAAGACAGATCTGAAAAATGCCTATTTGGTGGTACCTACACATATAAGAATGTTGGATGAAGTTCTTTCATGGTGATGTTATCCCAAGGTGACATTAAGATTAATCTATCATTTCATCGCTAGAATTTCACAGCTTATAAGGTAATCAAGTCTTTATAGATTGCAAGTTATTGTTACTACCGTCCAAATGTGTCCATCACAAATCAAATCTACTTAACATTTTAACTCCCAAACTTTGTAACAAGTGTTCAATGTGACTATGGTCCACTAGTTACACAACCAAGGCCTTAAATGTATTCTCTAATTGTAATCAAAGGAATTTTTTTTTTCATTCAAGTAAATAAACTTGAAGGGAAACACCACCAAGTGGATTATTGGACACCTACATGACTAAAAATAACAACAAATTTACATTTAATTTCCATATGTCTAAGTGGTTAACGGGGAGGGAGCGTGTACTAGGCCTGGTTAAGTCATCATAAGTTTACTTTTTGGCAATAAATTTTTTTTAAGTCATATTAAATCTTCCTATGTCTAATTGCTAGGAGATTTTTGGTGTGTTTTAAGGTAGGATGATTGATAAAAGAGCCCAAAGAATAGCCTTTCTCCATGGTATCCAGATACACATAGCAACGGTCTTCTCTTATACGGTTGGACATGATTTAAAGAACTTAGCTAGGAATTATTCATTTAACCTAAGGTTTTCTCATAATGCCATCATTGGAAAAATATGATCAAATTCTTCTATTATGAAGAATTGGTTTATGTGCCTCTAGTAATCACTATAAATATTTGTTAGGATAAAATGACTAATTGCATCAGGTAGGAGAGAATCAACTTTGAGTTCTTCAAAGATTATATTCCTATATTCATAATTTTTAAGGGTTGTGCGTGGAGGAGGTTATCACTACCAAGAAGGGAGGAGACCTTTCCTTGTACTCTTTTATAATTTTTATTATTCTTATTTATTTTGTACACCTACATTTACCAATACACATACATATGTATTTACTATTTTCATTTATTTCTCATGTAGTTTAATAATTTGATCGATTTCATATTATATTTGTTCAAGACTTTAGAATTTCAATTACATTAATTTATGGATATATGTTGTATCTATAACACTACAAAACCATATGCTCTTTGCATTTACACTTACATTTAGAAATACTCATTTATATACATAGATATATATTTCTTTAATGATATGTTGTATTTATTGTTCTAGGAGAGCATCCAGTAATTGCATTTATATTTACATTTAAAAATACATATACATACATACATACATACATACATATATATATGTGTGTGTGTGTGTGTGTATCATTTATATTTAATGTTCAGAAACAACCCATTAGGTCTGCACATAGATAAAAATTCATAAAATCAGATCTCCCATACATGTTTTGTTGAAACCTAGCCTTGAACCTCTCATTTCGCATGCTTTTCTTCACAAAACTATTGAGGTCAGTAGCTATACCTTCTTTATTTCTCATCCTACACCCTATTCATGCTTCCTACAATTACAATAGTATCCATGGGGCCTCTTACACAAGCTACAGTAAACACAAAAAGCATAAGATCCCCTTTATATCATGTTTGGACTACAAAACCCTAAAAAATAGGGTAACTCAGATTATGATTTGTTGGTGAGCTGTATGGACAAAATCATTAGCACCAGCTCATTCTTGGAGTCTTTTAAAAGAGAAGTGAATTAGGTGGAAGTTAAGTACAAACCTTATAGTGTAAGGGTGAATAAGGTGATCAATTTTGATTGGCCAACTGATGAAGAGTACCAAAAATGGGTAAATGTATATTTAATCGAGGAATAGTGAAAAGGAGAAGGCTGCTAACGGTTGAAAAATTAGCTATTGCAGTTACAACAAATTCCAGTTCTATTTTTTGGTGACAATCTAGGCACATAATTCTTGAAGTTTTTTGTTGCTACATCAACCATTCTCAGTGGGCACGATGAACAAGAAGATTCTAAAGGGGTGTTGTTGTAACAAATTTTTGGAATATCACAAAAGTACGGTCCAATTGGGTGGTGACCGTGTGCTTTACGGCACGATGCTTGTTTGCTCCTCCTTTTTTCTATAAGAAGGATTTCAAGGCCGAGAATGCAGATTTTCAAAGTTAGATATTTTTGGTCGAGTCTAGATGAAGTTGCAGAGAAAATTGTAAAGTTCGATGGTTTTAGGGAAAATGCAATTTAGTTTTTGAGTCATTCTATAGCAGGTTTTGAATTCATGGGGATTTGATGTTTTATGATAGTACTGGCATTTGAATTGATATGATTAATTCAAACTCATGTCTCTCCATTGTACAAGTATATCTGAATTTTGAATAAAATGATCAAGGGTTGTTTCATTCATCTCACTGTTGTGGTGTGTATGATTCTTGTTTTAGGTTTAATTCAAGGAATTAATTAAAATGCTTGAATGGGATTGTAGGTGGATATGTTCTGTATAAGTTATTTTATTTTTTCAGTCTTATCTTATGCCATTTTACGAGAATAGGGGTGCCAATGTACGAGAAGATCTTTGGAAACTAGGCATGAAAATTGAAGGTTAAAGAGAATGGGGGTTCCAAACTTACAATACTCATTGCCCCTTGGTCATTAATTTTCCCTGAGTCCCCTCAACCTCGTCCTCAGCATTGGTATTGACCTTTTTTTCACTCCTCCAAACTCTTCCTCTGTGCTAATTTTGACCTTGTTTTCACTCCTCCAAACTCTTCATCAGAGCTACTATTGACCTTGTTTTAACTCCAAACTATTCCTCGGCGCTGGTATTGACCCACTAATACATTTGACTACAAAATACGATGAAACTATTTGACAAAATATGTAAAATTTGATGTTCATCGGGTGCTTGTAAAATTTGATGTGTAATTTCCAATTTTTTTGAAAGTTTATCCCCGACGTTCGTCGCAATTTCGACGAACCTGGGGTTCGTCAAAATGTTGGCTATTATTTTCGTCGAATGTTCGACAAACATGAAAAATTAAAAAAAATAAAATTGTGGCTGACATAAAGAAAAGTGAGTTCATGCCTGATTTATTGCGACAATGTTTTGCTCTACTTGAGACAGTTTGTGGAGAACTAAGGACGATTTACTTGGGAAAATAAAAAATTCAAAGATATACCAGGTTGAGGGTAGTCATTATCTTTGGTGATTTGTGAAGTCAGATTTGTAGTTCGAGGGTTTGAAAATCATATTTTAAGAAACAACATCTCATTAGATTTCATTTTTAGAGGTTAAGGGTTTTAAGAATTTCATGTCCAATTTTTTTTTTTGTGGAATCACCATAAGATCACAACCAAGGAACAAATTCTTGTGACTGTAATTATGTGATCCATAACTCTATTGGTCATGTGGCACAGTTGTGCTATAACAAATACGGGATGCATTCATGTGTGACCCAAGTTTAATGTGGCTATGTTGTGATAGAAATGGAGGCACTCATATAATGTAGTTAATTCAGGTTGTATAATGTAAGTGTCAATCATCATTGGGTGCATTCGGGTTGTCTCAAGTTTAACAGGTTAGGATGTAATTATAACATGATCGAAGAGTGATTACCTCTTGCTGCAATAAAGAGCCTATAACTACGGTTATTATCTTGAGAGTGGTTGTGTTATATCAATTATGTAGTGCATTCAAGCGACCCATTTTAATGGGCTATTTTAGAAGTGATCAAGATTTTCTAAACCCATAGATATTTACTTGACATATATTTGCATAATCACGAAATTCCTTGAGAGGAGGGATTTTGAAGTATCAATGTATCCTATATAGGGTTTATAATGATTTCTTTTAATTAAAAAATAAATAAATGATGTATTTCCCTGTCATTAGATAATGTGGAGATATCCTAAATCTACCCCAGCACACTATCCTCTTTGGCACTGTATTCATTACTCCGGCTACTAGGGTTTTTCATGTGACATCTTTAATATCTTCATTACCGTGGCTTTTAAATAGATATCAGTCTTTGCTTTAATCCTTTTCATGGTAACCTTTGAGTTCCATAATCCACCTTCAATCTCTTCTAAGAATGTTGTCTTAAAGCTAGAGCGCATAGTATGCATATAAAGCAAGTCCTTCATACCTGCCATTGTTCCAAACCACCACTCACTGCCTTGCTGAAAATGTTGCCTCCATAAGCACAATGGCATGTTTTAAAATCATGGTTGCCAGTGATTGACCATTAAGCTCACCACTTTCATCATGAAGATACAATGAAATTTTTGTCTTCAAACTCAAGGCATTATGGAAGATAACATTGTGAATTGTTTGTTGTGTACGATTTGATTTTCTTACACATTTACTACTTTGCTAACTTCCTTTAAGACTGGGTATTGCACCCTCAGCTACAATCTCAAACAACTCACTCACTATCATTTGAATATTCCTTTCATGAGCATCTTTCTATAAAATCAAACTATGCCCTATATACTGCCTACTTACTACAGGGGACTCATTGTTTCATGGTATTGTAGTTCTTAAGATCCTTCAACTTTATTGACACTACTTCACAATCCACAAGGTATTATTCACTATTTTCCCATCTTTGGTGAGTCTCAAAACACTGCTCAAACATGCAATCCACTACCTCCATTATACAATATTAATGGCTAAGAAGAAACATTGAACCTATGATTACCACTGTTACTTCATTTGGACAGTCATTCCTTGATTGCATTTGCCTTGTCTAACACTACCAAAGCATTTGAAAAACCCTTAAGGTCAGCAAGGGGGTAAGGAAACTCATTGTTAAAATCTCCACTTTACTATGCAAGGTTTGAGCTTTATTATCTTGTCACTGCTTAGCCTGTTTTTGACTGTCACATCTCAAGTGGTTGTCATTCTTCTTACCGTGGAGTGCATTTACAAATGTTAGTAGCTTCCCATAGTGTGCTTGTTATTGGTTACAATATTTAGATTGCAAGATTTTGTTATTAGCTACAATGTCTCAATATTTCTGGTATTGCAACCTCACTAATCCGCTAGAGTTATTGTTTATGTTTCTACGGAGGCCTAGGGTTTGTACCCTAATCATGCTCTTACCAATGTTTCTATTGTTTTTTATTAGGGCTCTCTCAATGTTGAGGGCCCTAGGGATAATCTCATCATTAGAAGTGACACATTGCCTCTTTAACTTTAAAAGGATAAATCCGTGTGACATTAGCAATGATGATTGGACTCATTGCTCCATGGGAATGGGTCACTTGCTCTTACTAGCTAAGCTACCTCCATTGTTGTAAGAATTTTGTGATCAAGTTCAATATTCTGATTTTAGGAGTCTTAACAGTTGGAAATCATAGTAAAATCAGAATTTAATAAGTTTTGGAATTAGCATTGTAAAGTTTTTTTGGGGGTCATTAACTTCAGACTACCTTCTCTTTTGCAGGGGTGGTTGCATGCCAAATTTTTTTGGTGTAAAATATCAGAATTATTAAACTATGTTACCTGTCTATGAATAAAAATTATTGGAGTGTGAGTTTGATATTTTTTGAAGATCGAAATAGTCAAGCTTGGCAAAGAAAAATCATGTCAGATACTATTAGTCGAGAACAAAATGAAGAGACACTTGATAGATTATGGGCTAGATTAACAAGGGTGATGGGAAATGTTATTGTCCTTGCAATAATTGCAAGGGCTTAAAGACGAGATGACTTTTAATCACAACAGTTGAGAAACATTGTAGGCAACATGGTCACATTGAAGGGGCATGATTATCGTCCATTGGTAAGTTGTTCATTATATGTGTTTATATTGATTGAATTTGTAAATGTTTATATTGTTTTAACATTATATATATATATATATATATATATAATCACTTGATCATTATCATGGTTTATTTGTGTCTATCATTATTATAAAGGTGGGGCGCCCTAAGGGAGATGATATGGATTATCACGGCCCCCAGAGAATGTGGTTTTGCAAGTGGATGAACATGGAGCCGTGAATATCAAAGATGAAGTTAATGATCCTATGGAAGAAGATGATCATGCGCCCGAGGAAAACACGGTTAGAAGATGATGGTATGAATACATTGATCCATGCCATTTGTACGAGGAAACTAATCATGATGATCAAGATGACACTTTGATGATGTTCGCCGTTTACGTACTTGACAAGGCATCACGAGCCTTTATGAAGGCTCTAAAACAACTCTTCTCTGGCGTATTGTTGGCTGTTGAACTTTAAGGTTATAGATGCTTTATCAATCACTTAGCAATCTCCGCAGGATGTTAGGTATGTCATAAATGTATCTTTTTTCATCTATTTTTAATTGTCATTAGTTCATCACTAGTAAATAAAGGATGAAATATGTACCATTAATATTCTTTATATGAACAAATTATTTTTTGTTGTAGATTGATTGGTGAATTTTTGTTACCACCATCAAATATTTTACTTAAGCTCATCTGGTTATGTGCCATTATGAAAGATTTCCTTCGAATGGAGTATCGAAACATAATAGATGCATGTCCCAATGATCATATTATATATCATAAACAACGAGAATTTGCAACCGAATGCACTTGAGAATGTCTATCATTGAATATCGAACAAATCAAGTAACAAAAAGGTGTCTCACAAGGTTTTAAGTTATATTCTCATTATTCCATTATCATAGCGATTATTTAGGTGTGAAGCTTAGCGCAATTTATGGATTACCATGCATAGAATGGAAGTGGAGATGACATTCTTTGAATGCCTGCAGATGGTTTTGCATTTAGGGACATGGAAGAAAAATGGCCACACTTTAAAGAAGAACCTCATAATCTCAGGCTTTCATTGGGAGCGGACGGTGTCAATCCATTTGGAGAGCTGAGATCTATTTACTCAGTGTGGCCTGTTTTTGTTATCAACAATAACATTCCTCCATAGATGTCAATAAAGAGGGAGCACATAATGTTGTCAATGATTGTTCCAGGTATTTGTTTACATCAATTTTCTTTAAGGTAGTAGCATCTCATTTGTCTTATTTGTTGCATAATGACTTATATTTTTTTCATTCAATAGTCATGTACATTAATTTATATATTGCAATGCGTGGTTATAATAATTATGTAATGTTTATGTTCATTCAACTAGGTAGAATTACTAGGTGAAAGATATGAATGTATGTATTGAGCCTCTTATCGATGAGTTACTAAAGTTATGGAATGGCATTACTATGTATGATGTCTCTAGACCAGTAGGACAAAGACAATTTCAATTCCATGCAATGCTTGTAAGGACAATTCATGATGCCCCGGGGCTAACAAATTTTTGTGGTATGTTATAGCGTTCGATTGAACTTTAACAATATTTAATTTGATGAAGTAGATATCATGAATGTTTTTAAAATAATCTATTCATTATATATAATTATAAAAATTGACATATTTAATCCAATTATATATCATCTTACAGGTCTTCAAACAAAGGGAAAATTTGCATGTCCAATTTGTGGTCCAAAGATGAGAAATCTAGATAAGTTCAACAAGTTTAGGAAAGCAGGTGTTTGATGGTATAGACACTTCCTCCATAGAAATCATAAGTATCGAACTACTAAAAACATATTTTCAATTGGAAGAGAACTACATTAAAAACCGAAGAATGTCTACCTCACCTATGGAAGTTGGAATAATATAATAGAATCAATGCGTCAAGGTTATACATGAATCAAATTGTTTATCTATCATATATGATATGTTTTGAATTTATATTTTATATTGTCTTGTGTTTACTCATGTTGTAATTGACAATGATTGTTGTTAATTTTTTAAATATATATGCTTCATGAAGGTCGTCAAGGCATTAATGGTCGGCTTCCATAGGGATTGAAAAGTTATCCCGGACAATTTAGTAGGTTGCCCTACTATGAGCAACTACAAATTGTGCATTTTTTGATACAATGCATATTGGAAAGAATATAACAGAAACGTTATGAAAAATATTGGATGGAAGGAATGACAAAGAAAAAATTGTAAAAATTTGTAGTGACATTCAGGAAGCCAATCATGCAATGAAAAATGTCATTGAATTGAATAGTGATGGAGACCAAATTAATATAAGTGCCCTTCCTTGGTTATTAACAGAGCAGCAAAGCAATACTATAAAAGAAGTCATACAAAAATTTGATTTCTCACAGGATTTGCTACGAACATAAACAATATAATAACAAAGAAAGATGAATTTGGGTTAGGGATGAAAATGCATGATTGACATACCTTCATTAAAGTAATTATTTTGGTATATTATATACACTTGTATAATGCATGCACTTTTCAGTGTATTGCGTTTACTACTTTTGGAAAAATAATGAAAAGATCATTTTATAATTGTTGTAGTACGTTCTACCTCTATCTCTCCCAGACAACTTTGACAACAATGTGAAGCAAGTTATATATGATCTTGAAAAATACATGAGGTAAGTAGCGAGATTTGTTCAATTGGCTGTATACATCTTATAATTGCCATTTGTTTTACTTGTTATGTAATATATTGTCTATTTTTGTTAAATATCGTTAATATATTTGTTCTTTGAATCACTTGTAGATTGCTATCATCTAAAGAAATCCATAAAGAAGATATAAATTATTGGAAGAGAAAAATTCCTTGTCTAATGTGTGAAATGCAAAAGTGTCTACCTTCAACATTTTTCAATGTACAAGAACACTACCTCATACACCAAGTTGAGGAGTTTGAATTGTGTGGACCTATACACACAAGGTCAATGTGGATGGTTGAGAGGCACTTGAAATTTTTGAAGGCTTTGGTTAGACAAAGAGCACATCCTGAGGGTTCTATGGTGGAGGGATATATGGTATACCAAAGCATGGTGTACATTAGTGAATATCTTCCTAGGTTTACAGCAAAGATCCATTTAGATCGCATTTGGGATCCCAACTCCATTAACAAATTCGAAGGGGAGTACCTGTTGGGGAAAGGTAGATTGAGAAAAGTGAGAGGTAATTATAAGATGATCATGGAGATTAATTGGAATGCATTTTACATATGGCTTTTATGTATATTTTACTTATTTAATTTTTAATCTTTAATATACATCAATTATAAATTAAGGTCGTGTACTGTGGTATTTAACTAATTATACGTCGATTGTGAATTTTAATTTATTTTGGTACAGTTGGTCGAGAGTGGGATGCACTACATTTGTACGTCGCAAACAATCTTGATTGGATGATGGTATGGATTGAACGATGTCAACAATCTGGTTGCACATTAACATGGGAAGGTGTGGCTTCATTGGTTAAAGAAGCTCATCGTAATGGAGATTCCAATGTTACACAAAGGGAAATTGATTTAGCATATGGTTTAAGAGATAAAAAGGTACATATAAATATATTAATCACCCATATTATTTAATTATTTTCAAGTATATTGATGTATATATATATCATGAGATTATTTTATTTGCATACGTTCGGCCAAGAATAAATATGTTTATCAACTGACGATATTACAATAATTTTTACATGTTTGACATATTGCAGGTGAAACACCACAAGGCTATGTGGTGCAATGGTTGTAAATTTCGAATCAAAATGTTGGATGACATGAAGAAAACTTGTGATTCTGGTATAACTACAGTCTTTCAGGTGACTAATATTTCATCTAGAAGTGACATACATCCAGAAGTCTCAGAAAATTGATACTATGGGATTTTGGATGATAGCGCGAGGTGTGACTTTAAGTCCTTAGTTAATTTTTGTTAGGCCGTCCTATGGTATAGGCTACGATTGGTCGAAAATGATCCCTAAGAAGCTGTTATTGAACATGATAATGGATTTACCATGGTTAATACAAGGTTGATTGATGAATAGAAATGAGCCCTATGTTCTTAAATAGCAATGTGGCGGTATTTTATTGAAGGTTCGGTAAACGGGTTGGTCATTTGTTGTTAGACATGATCAAGAGGAAGGCATTAAGTATAATAATGCGGTGGAAGAAGATGCCAAAGAACTAGAAGATGATGTAGATGTTGATCGAGGATCAGCGTTAGTTATTGATAATCACGACAAAAGATGTCCAAGAAGAGGAGGAACTAGATGATGATGATGTAGGAGTTAATGTTCCTTGAAGATGACATGCGTGGATGATGACTTTGATACTCGAAGCGATATTGATAGCGATGATGATGATGTGACCGAAATCCTTACAATGTCAAATCACGGATGGGATGATATAGACAAAGAGTTGGATGAAGAAGAAGATCAATGACATTGAAATGTATAAGTTACTTCATTATATTATCTATTTGATATTAATTTCTTGATAGAATTATATTTGACTTATGTGGTTACATAAGTAATTCATGATGTTTTTAATTTTTATCCCATTACATGATTAATTTAATGATGTACTATTTAATGTTTGAAAGGTCAAAAAATGAAAACATTTCAATAGTGATGTTAACAACCTTCAAATTAGTGTGTTTTATGTTTCATGTGATTATAAAAGATTAAAAAGTCAGTTGTAGAGGTGGTTGTTCAGTGGTTGATGTGTATGTTGGTTCTTTTTACAATGTAACCAGGTTTGTCTTCTAATATACCTATGGAATTTCCAATTCCAATCGAGATACCAGCTCAAAGGACCCTGGAGCCAATTGTGAGGGACTTTAAAGCCTGGTACACTTAGGGCTCACCCAAGACCCGGGAGGAGTGATCCCTTAATGAGTTTACAACCTGCACCATTATTATAACAACATTAACAATAGCGGATGATCTCACTTTAATAGCTCAACAAGATAGAATGTCAACTAGAAGGTGGTTTGTTTCATAGACAATATCAACTATTTGGGCATGAGATAACTAAACACAATCCATTGTATAAGATAGTCAATGATTTGCAATTTGTAGCAAGCTCTAGACAAAGACAAACAAATACTGAACTACACGAATAATTACAACTTAGATCAGTGCCATATATCCATTGCAGGAGTCAAATTCATAAGCATCTACAGGTTTATAATAGATTTAATACATCACATATAAGATCTGACAATATTGCATTACAATTTCATCGGTGTGCATTTTAACCCAGGACTACTTATCAAATCCTTATACAACACATATCCGCCTATAATCCTGTTCAAGCATTTTGATTAATTCCTTGAATTAAAGCTAAAATAGAATCATACACACCACAACAGTGAGATGGATAAAACAACCCTTGGTTATTTCATTGAAAGTTTAGATATGCATGTACAATGGAGAGACATGAGCTCGAATTTTCATTTTAACTCAAATGCTAGTATTGTTATACAACATTAAATCTCTATGAACTCAAAACCTGTTACATAATGACTCAAAACCAAAATTGCATTTCTCTAAAACCATCCGGACTTTACAATTGGTTCTACAACTTCACCCTGGAGCTTCGACAAAAGTTATCTAACTTGCTAACCCGGCCTTCGGCCTTGAAATCCAGCTTCTTATATAGAAATGAAGGGAGAGAAAACAAGCACCCATACCAAAAAGTACACGTCTCCAGTCAATTGGAGCACCTAGTACGGGTATTCCCAAAATTTGTTACGGCTTGTACCACCCAACCGGAAAGGTAATTTGCGCTGTTTTCGAATGGCAGGTTGCAATAAGGCAAATACATCACGGGCATATTCTAAGTTCATAATGTCCCGATTGGAGGAAGGTTGATGCAATAAAAAAAACCACGTGAAACCCATGCCAAGAAAGTCATCCATACAAAACTAGAAACACTATAACCGCAGCATCTGATTTGCCACCCATCGGTAGCCCACTCTTTTTACTCATCATCATTCAAATACTTAGCCACCACCTCACGGTATTCTTCGTCACTTGGCCAGTCAAAATCAATCACCTCTTTTACTTTTGTACTATAAGGCAAATACTTTACCGCTACCTGATTAGCATCTCTTTCAAAAGATTTCAAAAATGAGCCGGTACCAATAATCTTATCCATACAATTTAACAACAAATCATAATCTGAGTCGTCACAAATTTTTTTAATTTGATTATTGATGACTCTATTTGCTTGATCCTGCCAGTGTTGGAGTGTTCTGATTTCCCCCTGCTCATCAGTTATATCAGGTAACATTGTGTTACCCCAATCATTGAAGTTCTTTACCAACTCCCTAATCTTCCTACTTAGATCATCTGGTAAGGTCTGAAAACTTTGCAATGATTTAACTAATATATAAGTAGGCTTCAATGATTAGGGCCTGTTATTTGCATCAAACCTTGAGGCTTTAGTCATAACATCTGAATTATTTTTCCCTAGGGATCCAATTTTGAATTGTGGAATCACTATCCTTATCCTATCAATATTATTGTGCTTGATTAGCAAAGAATACAAAGAATGTATAGAGTTTATTATCCACCTTTTCATTTAAATGCTCAAAACAAAGGTAACAATTTCTTTTTCTTTTGAAGAAAACCACTCCTCTTTTACCCTTAGTGATTCTTTGTGGTGATCAATTTCACATGAGCGCCTCTTTCAGGCCCAATATCCTTGAGAGCACTTCTGTTTGTTCATCGGCTTGTTCTAGAGGAGGGGTAAGAGTAGGATTTTGAATGGGAGACCACGGTGTAGAAACATTTGGAGAAGCGGGGAGGCGTGACCACATTGTGGGAGGTGATGTCTTTGGTTAGGTGAGCATTGGATGTTTCCCAAGTATGTCTACTTGAACCTTTCTACCGCCAGGTTCTGACTCAACATTCCTGTTGCATTTTACTATATTCTTCAACTAAAATGTTATACTTCTCTATTAGGCTCTTTCTTTCAGCCTCCTCCCTTTCAGCAGTCTTTTGGGCCAACTTGGCCACATTCACAGTTAAACTAGTGGCTTCGGTTGTTGTAGTCTTTGAAGCCCTCTTTATTATTAATCCTCCTTTTAAATTTGGATTAATATCAACAATGTTTGGCTTTCTTCCTTGTGGAGCCAATGCCCAAATTTTCAAGGTCTCATATTCTTCACTGAAGGCAGAGTTTTGTAATGCTACTTTAACTTCTTCTTTAGAATCCTAAAAAGGATTCTTGGACTTCATAATGGCACTAAAAGCTACTACATCTGTGATATCCCATTCAGGCAAAATCAAAACACCAGCCTGATTCACTAGTTGTCTTCCTTCTTCAGGAGTGATATTTTTGAACTCTTCCATTAGTTCAGCTTTCACTTCTTCATCATTCTCCTGATTTGACCTGTCAGGCCTTAGTTCTCTTCTCTCCTTGTATTTATTTTGATATTCCTCAAATTTCATCATCCATGCCAATTGCAAAAATACAGGAGTCTTTACAAATGCATTGTCATCTAAAAACTCCTTGCAAGCCTCCATTCTTGCATCTTGCACACTCTTACCCTTCATATCCAAATTGGATAGAACCAATTCAGCTGACCTAGAAGGGGACGGCATACCAACCTGCATGTCTTGATCAGTAACAATAATTTTATCCGTGACATCCTCAGGTACGTGATTAGTTCTTTGCCTCTTAGGGCTTGGCTCAGGTGGTGGTGATGGGGGATTGCGTTGTGGTGAAGATTTTAATTCAATAATTTTGACAGCCCCAGGTACTTTGAATTTTGGGCCTGGTTGTGAAGGCACCTTCATTATTTTCTTCCCTTTTCTATCTACTTCTTCCTCATCACTGCCAGTATCCCTTTTCCTCCTATAGATGGGCCACCTTTCTGTAGGCTGACATACTAGCCTTGTTTCAATTGGCATATCACTTTGTCCTTGTATATCCAAACTTAGCCTTAAATTTATCTTTTTGGTTGTCAAGGTGTCCATTATCTCTTTGAAATTCTTCATTAAAAAGTCAATTCTCTTCTGGTATGGAGTGAATTCTATCAATGGATCATACGTCGAATCCATTTCATGCATAATATCCAGTAGCTTACTATAAGCTATCCACTTTTCCTTGTTCAATTCCTGTCTATCTAAATCAAATTCATTCCTAATCAGGTCCTCAGGGAAATTGAACTCATGTTAAAATTTTTCACCTTTTATTCTTTGTCTGAAAAGAGCAAAGAAACCTTCAGGATCATGTTGTCACCTTGAACCAAATCTTATATGGTAATCAACAAAGAATTTGTCAAAATGTGTCTAGCCTCCCTTTGAAAATGTAAAGTCAGACACTACTGTATAATCAGGGAATAATGTTCCCTTCCCCTTTCCAGTTAAGTTATCTTCATGAATACACCCCATCTGCCACATAACTTCTGCAAACCCTAGTCTTAGTGGCACACTGTATGGCAGTATGTGAGGGGTTCCCTAAAATCCATATATTCTCAGGACAGTGCTTACTGAATATGGGATAATGTCACCCCAGTTATGTAAAACCCTCAATTCTGGTTTCCTCTCCTTCAGCCGAAGGAAATCATGCAGTTCCTGAGGGATCCTAGGTACATTTACCATCAATCTAGCCCTCAATCTTGCAGCAAAACAATTATCAAATGGAACATAACTGGTGCTTTCCTTATTATAGGACAAATCTGTAGCCCATATTTGTACTGACAATCTTTCTCCATTAACTGACTGTCTTAAGTTTATTTTCTCAGCAAAGAAATCAGCATTCCTAAACAAGAACATATGCATCAACATGGAATACCAAAAGAATTGAGTACCAGTATCACCATTGTGAAGCTTCGATAGTCCTTCATCTATCCTCTCCACCAAAAAAGAAGTGAAGTAATATGTTACAGAGAAGTTAGGGTGGTGCAAATTATTTGCACCCCCATGAACATGTATGCAATCGACATTACTGCACCAGGGCTAAAACCCAAAATTTGACATAGTGAATAGAAAGTAGCCAGGAAAGGCTTTCCAAAACAATTCAATCTGAAGGGTTCCTGGTCACTAGGGTTGATGTGAAATTGTGAATCCCGTGCCTTAACTAGATAAGGTGGAAGCAGCTTAACCGTAACAAGAGATTTCAATTTTGCATACTCCTCCATTTCTTCAAGATTAATAAGAACCAAGTCATCACTTGGCTCACTCAAATCAAAAGTCTGTTGGATAACATCTATGTTAATTTCTAATAGAACCCCTCTATCATTATCTCTGATTACCCGTGTGATAGGGTCATATCTTATGGCCACTACTCTAAGTAAGTCCATATTAGGGAACACATTTGGAACAACCAGCTTTCCCATGTCATACCTCCATCCATTTGAAAAAGGATGAGGAAAATTCCTCTGTCCATAACATAATCTGAACATTTGTAAGCCTGTGAGTGGAACCCTGGCATCAACAATGTTGGAATTATTACACACCAACCCCTCCCCTAGGATTTTCCCTCGCATCAACACCAAACCTTTCCTTCTGTCATTTTTTGATAATGGAAATTGATCTAAGAAATCATCGTGCAAGTTTCTTTTCAAATACTCAATATGGCCAGAGTGATGCTTGGTTGGCACCATTTTAGACAAACTAGGGCTTCACTACAATGTTACACTTGAAGTGGCTATGACTAAGCAGAGATAGGAAATTATAGAGTAAAAATACTGTAATTCCTCACAATTTATGATTAAACAATAGCCCTAACAAAATATTTTAATGAACTCAGTGACAAGCATAGCAGACCCCTCCGCTTTCCCAAATTTAGGTGCAGAATGACTGGGAAACAGAGAAAATTAACTCACGACTTTTTTCGTAGAAACTCCAATTTCTGGCAGCAGCTGCTCGCAATTTCACCTTTGGCTCTGAAACTGTTTTCACGAAATACTTGGATACTTTGTGATACAAATGAGACAAGTAAATTGATTTTATGTCGATCAAATTCTACCCGATGGATGTCTCATAAATTCAGAAAGCTCCTTTCGTGGAGCGCCACGAATGAAGCAACCATAATTTTATACATATTTAAATTTGAGCCATTGATCCTCTAGTTTGATCAAATCAT